>REGO01000261.1:2614310-2653852 GCA_010120015.1 Rhombomys opimus | reverse complement strand
CACTTTAAGGTTTTTGTACCTCCTGGTGGGCAGTTCCTGTCTAAAGAATGATCATAAGTGGGAGTCAGGAGCATAGAAAGACTTTCCCTGGCTTAATGGTAGCCAAACTGGAAGTCCTCTGTCATTTTTAAGAATGGCCGTGTATCTCTCATTTTCTTTCCAACTCTTTCCTAGATAAATTTTCCTTTTCCCAGTCTAACATCTTTCATCCTTTCATGGACAATGAATCCAGAAGACATTGCCTAAAGTTCAAGCCAACATTTGTTTTTTCTAGGAAGTCACTCAAAAGAAAGTTTTAGATTAATTTTATTTTGTATAATTACCCTTTTTCCACATTTTAAGCTGCTTTCTACTTTTTGGAACGCTGATCTTGACCAGTTTTTTTTTTTTTATACTGCACATTGCATGGCTCTACTACATTATTATAAATTCTTATTCATTTGAATTAATTTTTTATATTTAAAGCAAAAGTCTTATGCCAAACCCATCCTTTTGTTTTGTGTCAAACATGGAATTTGTGGTGGCGCAATTATCTTTATATTTGCAATTAGAACACAGACATATGTGCATCCGTAGAAATACTGAGTGTACACACACACACACACACACACACACTCTCTTCTATAATGTAGAAGGCTTTTTGAATACATACTGTACAAAAGTGGATTTCAACTCATTTTAGACTCTCTCAACTCAGCAGACTATCAGTTAAAGATAGCAAGGACTGAGATAGTACTTAGGAAAAAAATGATTAACTAATTAAAGAAAAAAGATAATGTAGTCTCTGTAGAAAGTATAAAATATGCAGTCTGTCACTGTAACAAAATAAAAACCACGAAAATTTACAAATAAATAAAAACTATTCATTTACAAAATGTGTATAAAGGTGTAGTTTCCCAAAGATTGTGTATTTTCTCATTGGCTTCCAATTTCAGGGTGCTAAGGGTGTAAGCAAATGTAGCATCCTATTTTGAATATGTTTATTTTAACTAGAGGATTTGGATATCCATAAACATGGGACAGAATTAAATGCAAGCAAAACTTCACACTTTAAAGTATTAAATCACTTCACATGATGATTCATGATTTAAATTGCAGTTTGTCAAATGCAAAAATTAAAGGAAAATGTATTAGAAAATATTCCAACACCAAATGTTTACTAAGCTAATAAAAAAAGTCATGGGCAAATTATGATAAAAGGAATATGGTATAATTCCATTTCTTTGTAAGTAAATGTCGCATAATCTCTCTCTCTCTCACACATATATATGTAAATATTTGTATGTATGAGAGAAAGAGCATATAAGTTGTACAGGTAGAGCTAAGGTTTTGGAGTCTCCGACACAATGACTTCTACCACATGAAGCATCACATGTCAGGATAGGTTTTTAAAGATACTGTGAGAACCTACGAACTATTAGGTGACCAGATTCATTAGCCTCAAACTTTAACGTTTTGCTGTCACCATTGGTTAATTTCCAATAATTTTGCACAAAGAGTATGTCACCATGAGGAACCCCATGATATTGCTAGGGTATGTTTATCTTTGGGTTGCCTCAAAGTAGTCTCAAAAGAATGTAGCAATTCTACAAGTGTAGCATTCTGTCTTTGAGGTTGGTGTTCACGAAATGCTAGAGCCATTCTCAGGTTATTTCGTGATGTTGTCATCCTTAGCATAGCTTTAAGTGGGATGATTTGTGCTCTAAATTAGCTGTGTCTAAAATACTCTTCAGTCCTGGAATATTTCATTTTAGTTTAATATATTTTTAATAGGATTCAAATCACACGATGTTAAATGTGTAAACTTCTTTGAAAATGAATTAACATCATTAAAATAGAATGTGTGTACACTTTAATTGCATTATCTAATTTTTTAAATATATTTTTTAAAGAGAAAAATGTTTATTAAGTTTTTTCTTCAGAGCCTGGTTTCTCTCTCCCTTTGCCAAAAGCAATTTCAGATAAAAGGGCTCTATTTCAAAACGAGTTTTTGTAGTCTGTGTGTGCATGTGTGTGTGTGTGTGTTTTTGTGTGTTTATGTCACTCAATAATCTGGGTGCAGTCTTAAGAACAATGATTCTTCTGTCTTTCCTGGAGTTTATTAAAACTCTTCCCAGATTTGTGTCCTTGGGTAAATCTCTTAATTTCCAAGCCTCTGAGACTTTTAATTTTATAAATTTGAATTGAGATTGTTTGCATTCCTGCTTTTATTTATTATGCAGGAGAACCTTAAAATGATGGAAAGGGAGTGGACCAATTCAAACATACAAACAGTCAATGTTGGATTACGTTACAGATTTTTTCATAAAAGAATTTTGTGGCAGTCTAGATAGATAATCTCCTAAAGTCACTGAGTTAACAACCTCTTGCTTCAAGTACACTTCCTCTAATATCAATTATTTCTAAAGAGCTCAAAACATTTATCCAGGCATACTGACTGTACCTCTACCCCCAGAATCCATGTGTTTGAGGCAAGTTGTTAATTTCAGGGACTTTAGGCAATATATATCAAAGACTGCCATAAAAACAATCTTAAAAATTTTGTAACTGATTCCCAGTTTCATAGGAAGTGTCTTATGAATCTGATCAGGCTCCGTGATTGAATCTGATGACTAATTCTAATCAGATCACAATCCTACTTGAAACTTATGTCAGCACCCAAAAATGAAACTATCTAATAAATTAGTTCCACTGACTATATAAAACATATCCCAAATATACTAAGCTAGACATGTACATGTGGAAGGAGAGGCAAGTCAGCACGCAGGTGTCCTGGGATGGGGCTCCAGTTTCTGATTTAATGTAAGAAAAAAGTCAGTTCCCTGGAAGAAGATATCACCATGTGAAGGTAGCATATCTTCTTTAGTCTTGAAATCACACTTATAGCTCAAGGAATCTCTTTCAATGAAAACTAATTTTCAGTAAGGTTATTCCTATCATCTGCTTACCAAAATCTCCATAAAGGAAAACATAAGATCAGCTTTGAGATTTGAACATCATGTCGTGAATGCCATGCTAAGTAAAATATGCTCTGAAAGGTCAAGTTGCGTATTTATAGCTGACAACCATTGCCATCTTATGTTTCATGTTTATTATGAATAGGTAAATCACTGAATAAATAATTGGGGTTTTTACCACAAATATAAATGAGTAATATACATAAGTAATTAGCACTGCTAATTAGACTACAGAACTTCCACAGTTGATCAGAGTCACAGGTGCAAAGCAAAATTATTTAATTGGTTCATGTTTACCATATTTTTAAATGGGCTCACAAAAAATTTAAATACAATGAAATGAAAGGAGATTAAAACATTTTTTTGAAGGTTAGACACTGGAGGAGGTTTTCAGGATTTCATATTATACTCTTATGGATGATTCTTGTATGATCAAACCCAAATAGCACTGTGAACTCATTTTTTTCCCCATAAAATTAGTAAAGTTTAAAATTACATTCTTTATCAAAGCCTTCATGGTTTTCATGTTGTGTCTTAAAGAATAACCAGGAACCTGAAGAAGCAATTTATGTGTTTTTACTGTTTTTTTTAATGGTGTTTTAAGTCAATGATTTTTGAATATTAAGATATTTAGAGAAAACAATAGAAAGCAGTGATTTTGAAATGATCTTTTTGTGCACTGTGTAAAGGTTTCATTGTATTATTCAATGCTGATTTCTGTACCATCAAAAATGGTACAGGCTGAGCTTTGGTATTGTTATTCTTATGGGTGTATCATAGCTTTGTAAACACTCCCTCTAAAACCTTCTGATTGGTATATAAAGACCTGAAAGGCCTATAGCGAAGTTGAAGAGGAGAGCCAGGACTTCCTAGCAGAGACAGGAAACCTGGGAAAATATCTGGCACTGGAAATTTGCTAGCCAGACACAGAGGAAGAAACATGTGCTAGTACCATGGAGAGATAACATGCCATGTAGCAGAATGTAGATTAGTATAAATGGATTAGTTATACTAAAAGCTTGTTAGTTATACAAGCCTAGGCTAAGACCAAGCTTTCACATAAATAAAAAGTCTCCATGTCATTACATGGGTGGCTGGTGGGTCAAGATAGTCAGGTGAGAACAGCAATTAAAACAATACTAAGACCCACAAGCAACAATATATTTATCAATTAATAAGTCCATTTTCCCTTCCCCAACAATGTTTTCTGCAACCCAGGAGGCTCATCTTCATCCAGCTTCACCTGTACCTTTCTCCGATGAAACTCAATGGCAAAAAGTTATAGCTCCCAATCACTCCTTATTTACTGCCTATTTGTCGACAAAGTCATCCAAAATATATCTTGCAGGTAGAGAAATTGAGTTCATCCAGCCTGGACTGGACTGTTCTATATGCACAATTAGACAAACTGTCCTCTCAGAAAATTTTTAGAAGCACAATTCCTTTTTACGATCTTATCCTTATGTATGGTTGAAAATGCAAATGACTGAAATCAGATACATCAGGGAAAAAGACCCATGTGGTAAGCTAAATTCTCTTATATCCCACATCAATAAAATAAACAACTTCCTCCCCCCCCCCCACCGCTGCAGCAGCCAACTCCTCCTCCTCCGTTTTATACCTACAAGAATACGAGATAAGAATACCCAGGGATTCTTGAGCCACATGACTATTAAAGGCCTGCATCTATTTTGCCGCTTATCTGTTCCATACTTCTTAATAAGAGGGTTTCTTGCCCTGCTTTCTGTGTTCTTTTCTCCTGCTTTTCTCTCTTCTGTATAGTTTCTGCTGTTATCCTCTTAGATATCTGTCTCTTCCATCATCTCTCTGTGTGTATTGGTCACTGTTCCCTAAATAAAACAAATTAATAGAATCTGTTTATATTGTATTCCTTTTCATTATAATTGCTTATAGACTGTGGTTCTGCTACTCCAACAATGGCTTTTCACCAATAGAAATTCCAACAATCCAGAGGTCGTTCAGTCCAAAAAGCTGAATGTATCAGCTAGTCCACAGTATATGCAGTAATCACAAAAAATAAAAATAAAAAAAGGATCTAATGCCCGTGAAGAAATGGACTTTTACAGAGACTAAGAGGGGGAAGACAAAGAGAAAATTAGTTTCCTTTTTTTATGTCCCTTATATAGGTTCCCAGCAGAAAGTGTGGCCCAGAATAAAGGTGGATCTTCCACCTCAAAAGATCCAGACTAAAGATGTGTTTTTGTGCAGAGAAACA
Organism: Rhombomys opimus; assembly: GCA_010120015.1. Taxonomy (NCBI): domain Eukaryota; kingdom Metazoa; phylum Chordata; class Mammalia; order Rodentia; family Muridae; genus Rhombomys; species Rhombomys opimus. The sequence goes on along the minus strand of REGO01000261.1, from coordinate 2,648,659 downwards.
CTTAAAAAATTCTCCTAGATCCCTGCTCAGATGTAGCCCATGGCAGCTCAGCATCTATGTGGGCTTCCCTAGTAAGGGGAAGAGGGATTCTCTCTGACATGAACTCAGTGGCTGGCTTTTTGACACCTCCCCCCCCCCCACCAAGGAAGAAGCAGCCTTGATAGGCCACAGAGGAGGACATTGCAGCATGTCCTGATAAGACCTGATAAGCTAGGGTCAGATGGAAGGGGAAGAGGAGCTCCCCTATTAGTGGACTAAGAGAGGGACAGGGAGGAGATGAGGGAGGGAGGGTAGGATTGGGAGGGATTGAGGAAAGAGTTACACCTGGTATACAAAATAAACAAACTGTAATCAATTTAAAAATAAAAATTAAAAAAATGTTCAACTTCCTTAGTCATCAGAGAAATGCAAATCAGAATGGCTAAGATCAAAATCTCAAGGGACAATACATACTGGAGAGGATATATAGAAAGGGGAACCCTCCTTCATTGCTAGTGGGAATGTAAACTTATATAACCACTTTGGAAATTAATCTGGCATTTTCTCAGAAAACTAGGAATAGTGATTCCTCAAGATCCAGCTATACCACTCCTAGACATATGTCCAAAATATGCTCAAGTATACAAGAGGACATTTGCTCAACCATGCTCATAGCAGCTTTGTTTGTAATTGCCAGAATCTGGAAACAACCTAGGTGTCCCTCACCTAAGGAATGGATACTGAAATTGTGGTACATTTACACAACAGAATACGAGTCAGCAATTAAAAACAAGAAAATCATGAAATTTGCAGGCATCATCTTGAAAATCATGTGTGAGCTATCCCAGAGACAAAAAGACACACATGGTATTTACTCACTTATAAGTGATATTAGACATATAATACAGGATAAACATAACTAAAATTGTACATCTAAAGAAGCTAAGCAAGAAGGAGAACCCTGGGTAAGATGATCACTCCTCACCCAGAAAGCAAACAGGACAGAAATTGGAAGAGGGAGAAAACAGGAAACAGAACAGGAGACTGCCACAGAGGGCCTCTGAAAGACTACCTAGCAGAGTGTCAAAGCAGATGCAAAGACTCATAACCAAAGTTTGGGCAGAGTACAGGGAATCTAATGAAAGGAGAGGAAGATAGAAAGACCTGGAGAGGATAGGAGCTCCACAAGCAGAGCAAAAGAACCAAGAATTCTGGGTCAAGGGGTATTTTCTGAGACTAATACTCCAACCAAGGACCACACATGGAGATCAATTAGAACCCCTCCACAGATGTAGCCCATGGCACCTCAGTGTCCAAGTGGGTTACCTAGTAATGGGAGCAAGAACTGTCTCTGACATGAACTCATTGGCTGGCTCTTTGATCATCTCCCCCTGAGGGAGTAACAGCCTAACCAGGCCACAGAGGAAGACAATACAGCCAGTCCTGGGGAGACCTAATAGGCTAGAGTCTGATGGAAGGAGAGAAGGACTTCCCCTATCAGTGGACTTTGGGAGGGGATGGGAGGCGATGAGGGAGAGAGGATGGGGTTGGGAGGGGATGAGGCAGATGGCTACAGCTGGGATACAAAATTAATAAATTGCACTTAATAAAAAACAAATTAATTAAAAAAGAAAAATCCCTCACATGTGTGCCCAGCCTCTTGGAATTTAATAAATTCAAGATGTAATTAATTTAGCACCAAAAATATCTATGAACATCTCCTTCCTTCTCTTTCCCTGTACTTCATTCTTTTTCTCCTCTTTGTTCCTCCAAACAAATAGTTAACTGGTCCTTTAATATAAAAATAAATTGTATAATATATACTTTTTCAATTTTCATTCTTTTTGTAGGAGCATTTCAATGTATATAAGTACACATAATGTAATATATACTTATATTATAAGTATAATAGTTATAAATATTGTATTACAATAATATAATCCTTTCATTTTAGTTTTTCAAAGAAATTTGATTACACATATGTCTTAGAAAAAATACACAATTACATGGTGAAAACACATTAACTATGTTTTAAGTACATAATGTAACATTCCAAATGTTGTAAAATTTATATGACAATACTAAACACAGAACTTTGACATATATGATACATACATACAAGCATATTTATACATACATGTATATACATACATACATATATTTCCACCATTGTTGTATACATGGTAAAGGAATTAAATAGATTTCCAGTCATATTTACATATACTCTGTGCTTTATCACAACAACCTTTGGGCTGTGTTTTTTTTCCTTGCCTTTTAGCTTTTAATTTTTCAAATAAATTAAGTTGATATCATTTGTAATCCATGAAGAAAAAATTAGTCCATTGTTTTCTAAGTCCTAACCTTGAGACTTTTTGTGGTGGATAATTGCATTTACTAATGTATGTTTACTATAGGTGTTTGAATTTACTCAACAAAAAGATTTGCCCATACTTAATCCACTGATTATATTCCAACAGCCTCTTATAGATAACTGAGAGATTTTAAGTGCCTGGCCATAGTACTTTGACAATTTTCTGATAATTCTTTTCAATTCCACTCACAGTAATATTAGCTAGTCCTGTGCAATTTACTTTTTCACTTTGGTTACAGGACCTTTTGTTGAATGGAAGATTTTCTTGTTAATGCTTTTGAACTTATCATTTCTTTTCACAATATTTTGTTTGCGTGAAGGTGTTCTCTGTATATATTTTGATAAATTCTTCTGTATAATTAAGTTACAAAAGTACTATCTTACATTTGCATTTAATGTGACATAAAGAATTTGATTGCCAGAAGTCTTGTTGATCCTATGGAGTGCTTCAGAGTGACGAATGGGCAAGAATTCAATTTTTCCTCAGGAACAACAGTCCCTTTATCTTTGTGCACTTTAACTAAAATCTCACCTTTCCCCAAAGCTTTGTGAAATCCACTCCTTTGGATCCATGTTTCCAATTAATTTACAGTCTTCAAAGTCTTTTGCAGCCATGTTTTGATTAAAGTCACCAAATATTGTTAATCATGTTTGTCACTGGTGTTTTCAAATCGGGACTCACGGAGCACTCCCCACGTCTCTTCCTTCTCCACTTCCTCTGCTTTTTTCCATCTTCCCCCTTCTCTGTTATCTGTCTCCTCTTGACCCTCCTCCTCGTCTTCCTATATCTTTTCCTCCTGAACAGTAGTGCCTTTATTCCTCTGGGATCTTTACATTTATAACTAGGCTTCTGAGGCACAGGACAGTAGGATGTTGCAGACGTACACCCCCCCCCCCGCTTGATCCAGCCTACGTTTCTTTCTCAGCTAGTGAGCTGTCTGTTTGTGAGCTCTCGGTAGTCATTGTTCAGTTCATTGGTTTCAGCCTCCAGATTGTGAAATACCACTGACTCTGTGTCTGTCTTTTCTTTCAGTTACACTATTTAAATAAAACATGGCCTCTTGGACATTTTTGTATCATCATATATATTCTTGTTCTTTTAGGGTTCCTTTTTATATTTTTTTCAGTCAATGAAAAAAAAATCCTGAAAATGTAAAATTTCATTAAAATGCATATTGTATATTTTATTGATTTCAATTTTGGAAACATTTGCTTTGCCTTCTATTTAATATTTACAACATTACACTATATGGCTTCCATGGTGGAACAGGTTTGGGCTCCCTGAGAATACAACTTGCTCGTTTCTTTCTCCTGATCCTCCCACTCCTCTGTTCACATAGGTGCCGGTCACTTTACAGCCCATTGATTGGCCAATGATCCCTGTCTTCTAAATCAGGTTTTTCTTTCTAAATCTGATCCTTGGCTTCTAAACCAGAGTCATGACATACTTAGCCTGAACTCGGTTGACTTCACTGGCCTGCTCACGGCCTTTCTCTTCTAGGCTGTGAGAACATCTATTTTATGATAGAATGTTTCAATGTCTTTAAACTTATCTTGTATCATTTACATATATCTGACAGGTATGATTAGTGCAAGTATAATACTGGAAGGGGACTTAAACTCTGAATATATGTTGCTTTTCTGAGTGTAAATCTCTAAATGCTTTTAAATTAACTATGCAAATAATTCATTATTTTTATGCAGCAATTTCCTGTTGTTCTATCTTATTTAAGTAGTTAAGATGCATTCTGCATTAAAAATAGTAAAATTTTCATTGCTATACATTTTATTTCTCAATATCTTGATTTAAGTATTAACTATGCCTTCTTTTGTGATTTTTAGTGATTTCAATATTATCAGATAACTACTTTTACTCACACAGATTCTTGGTTTTATTTTTTCCATAAGCAAACTTACATCCAAAGGAAGATAAGAATCAAATTATTTAAGGTCTGTATCAGTTTATTTAAATTTTTATAAGCTCTGAAATGTATTTTAATGACTATGGTGACACAAGGATCCAACTCTTCCCATAAAAGTTCCTATATAACAAAGCTTATTTACTGAATAATCTGTACTTACCTTCTTATATAAGTAAATACTTGCTATAGATAAATTTGCACATAAATTGCATTGCTATATTTTATTTTTATATTAACCTCTTTGTCATTGTCTTGAAGTATTTTGTAGTGTAATATACAATATGGTAAACTAAATTATTTAAAAGAGTCAACACCTTATTATTTTCTTCATTTTTACTACTTCCATAAATTTGGACTTTAAAATTAAATTTTGGTATTAGATTATTATTTTTTGCATATTGTCCTCCTAAGAAATTTTAGGTCATTGTTAATGCAAAACAAGTAAGAAGCCATTGAAATGAAGGCAATTTTACATTACGAGCGCTTTAAAAGTAAGAAACTAAATTAGGAAACATTCTTCTCTCTTGCTAGAAGAAAAAATATCTAAAACAATAACAACAAAAACCCAAACAAACAAATCTCTGAGTTTCAGGCAACTGTGCATTTGCAATAATTACATCAATAAGGAAATCTCATCAAGCCGTGCTCTGTCGTTTCTCATTTTCACCATGGTGTAAGAGTTAATCTGTAAGAGTTAACTGTTCATGCCCCTGAGCAGAGCTCAGTCTGCCCTGGTTCTGAATGTTGCCCCATTCATGAATTATTCTTTTCATCAATAAACTTTGTTGAATATATTTTGCCTAAATTTTTATCTTTTATCTAAAACAAAGACAAGTCCTTTGACTGTTTTAATTGCTATACAAATAGATACTCAAACGTTTTCATAAAGATGGCGATTCTCTGTGTATTTGAACTCATTCCATAAAGTTCTAGGCTACAAGTTCCTTGTAGTGTTGTGTGTCTTTTCACAATGAAACTATGATTCAGTACTATAGTATACACAAGTGTTCAGTCACAACATTGTGGAATAGAATGAATTTTGTACAAACAGGGAGGGAGGGAGGGACTGGGAGGGAATGAGGGTTCGGGGCACGGCTGGGATACAAATTTAATAAAATGTAATAAAAAATAAATAAATAAATAAAAAAGAAAAGCAAATAAATAAATAAATAAATAAATGCAAGTTTTGAAAACTTTTAGGAATATCACACCCGTATCCTTATATCCTAATTAAGTCTCCCTCTTTTCTAAAATACTAAAATAATATTTCTGAATTTTAAACTTTTTAAAGGAATAATTTATAGTTTTGATTATAACGTTGATCACTGTTAAAATCTTAGTGTTTAGCTACCCATGGTCTTAGTTTTCAGTAAATACATGTTCAGTAAATGAAATATCTTTTAGAGATTGTTAAATGACAGCTGAGGTGGCATTGAGACACTAAGGTACTCTGCAGAGTGAGCTATACTGGCTTACTCCATGTCAATATAGTGAAAAACATTTCAATACCAAATTAAGGAGTTTAGAAGTAAATAGAGGGTTTCTGGCTGTTTTCTGTGTTTTGCAACTAAAGTAATAGTGAATTCCTTGGCTAAGAAAAGCAATGGAACCAAGTCAAGGGACAATTGTCAGATCTGAGGTTTGTGGACACTTGCCCTTAACCTGCTTCTTCACACTTTATTATTCTTGTGTACTCATAATGTTGTCTGTCACTTCTTTACTGGAACAAGCTACTTTTAGTTGTTTTCCAACCTCCCTTATTTACTATGCCTAATATCATCCATTCTGTTTCAAAAGATAGATTACATGATTCTAAAATCACAAACTAACATAGTCATAATATCATTGATGTAATACAGTAAACAAAAGATTTTATATGTTTATCAGTAAGTCACAAAATATAGACCTTGAGTGATCAAGAAACCTTCAAAAAGAAATAAAGTATTTACAACAGGTTCTCTGTTCTTCTAGGCAACCTTGTTTTCTTAGTGGTAATGATCCTGGGGAAACAGACAATACAACTAAATGAACTGATTTGTAATAATGCTCACACATGCACAAAATTATACTCTGTGCTTAGCCAGAGAGTTCTGGAAATAGTAATTATGAAGCCTTTTTTTTTTTCCTGTGTTAGGTAAAGAAAATGAACAGAAATGTAAATGGTCTTGTGTGTCACACTGGCATGGAAGACATGATTTGAAAAGCCCATGACTTTCTTCATATGAAAATTCCTGATTTTTACAATCTTAATCACTTTCTTCACAAATTAATATTAAACATTTACATATGAAGATGATTTCTTCCAGAATATCATTAGATATTTTAAAAATAAATACAATCATTTCGTAATGCGTGAGTATGGAAACTGTGTTTAATGAGTGCAACATGGTTTGTTTGTACATGTAACTTGTACCTGCTTGTGGTATGGAGTACAACAGGAAAGTAGAAGATATCAGACAAGCTATCTGTGAATCATACACTACCCTGAAAGCACCCCAAGGAAAAGGCTATTGCTTTATCCAAAAACATTTGCTCTAAGTAAAGTGATCAACATCAATTTCTGAGTTGAATTATATTGAGAATTATATAAATCTCCCTGTATATATATTCCTCTATTTACAAAATTAGAGTGATGCCTTGTTGACTAGAGAAATGTTATTTGATTCTCCTATAAGTGATTTATTTTCTATCTCCTAAAACCTAGCTAAAATGATTTCAAAGATAATTATATGTTGTCATTAATTTGCTTCATAAACTAATGCAAAACACATATTCTTCAGCTTCTCTTTTCTTCTGTTTTGCCTTTTCATTTAAAAATTCAGTTAGTTCTCATCCACAATAACTGATGATCTTTTTTAAATGGTAACAGGGACATTGGTTTTCATGTATAGGGACTGCTTAGTAAGATATTGTATTTTGTAGACAAGCTACAGAGATACAGAACACGCCATACTTTGGCCCACAGAGCTTTGTTTTTCCTGATACAATTCACACATTGACACTCCGTGACTATTTCACAGTACATTTCCAGATTTCTTTGAATGCCATAGGAACATCTTTCTTAAAACCCACTCCAAAAATGTACTGGTAAATTTGGACCAGATTAGGTCACTGTCTCATTGATGGAAGAATGTCCCTTCTTCTTTTCACCATATTTATTTGCTGGAGCCATTTTGCCCAGTGCAGGCTGGAAAGTCATAAAATATTATTATGTATGAGAGACTTAATAAACAGAATTACAACCTGTTTTTTATTGAATCTTCATCTGTACATGCCTCTCAGGTTAAATAGGCTTTGTAGTCTGTGTTCTTTCCTTAGCTTTTAAGTATGAAAACACAGAGAACTTACATTTTATATGTTATTTTATTAACTTCACAAAGAAGTAAAATTGATTTTATGCATCAAGATTCAATGACTACAGTTAAAATCAGTCATGTCAGGCTTGCAAAGCAGAGTGACTCTAATGTGGTAGTTATTTCCCTCACCCACATTATAAAAGTGTTGAGACACTATAGCCAAATTTCGAACTGTAAAGCCCTGTTTCATGTTTTGTGTCCTTGAACACTATCACACACCTTTAATCCAAGAACTTTTTTATTGTAAACAGGTGATTATGGTACAGTTCAGACAGCCCTAGCACACACCTTTAATCCAAGAGCTTTCTGCACACAGAATTTAATAAAGTTAACCTTAGGTCAAGAGGTGGAGGAAGAAATCAGATGACAGATTAAAGAATAGGAGGGATTTTTAGGGGAGAGGTATTTAAGACAGCATGGACAAGCAGAGCTTTTAGCTTAAGCTCTGTCTTTACCTTCAGCCTCAGAATCTCAGCTCTCTGGATTTTGGAGCTTTGAGCTAGCAAGCCTTTGAAATTGGATTTTTGGCCTTTTCCTCCTGGGCTACCAGTTGACTAGTGATCCTTTAGGTTTTTATTTTTCCCAACCAGACCAGAGCTGAGAAGGAAGGTCAGCTGGATACTTTTTTTGCCTGTCTGAGCTAGCTGGATGTCACCTCAGCATCTGGCTTCTCAGTCTTTATTGGTAAACTAGCACAGTTGGAATTTTCATTTTTTTTTAAACAAGATACCATAGAATTTTTTGTTTTTGTTTCTTTGATTTTATATTTGTTTTTAATTTTAAAATTTTATTTTTATATCAATTATAGTTAATTCACTTTGTAACCCAGCTATAGCCACCTTCCTCATTCTGTCCCCTTCCCCCCCCCAAAATAAAACCCTCCCTTCCTCACATCCTCCCATTCCCCTCTCTAAGTCCAATGATAGGGGAGGTCCTTCTCTCCTTCCCTCTGACTGGCTGCATTGTCTTCCTCCATGGCCTGGTAAGGGTGCTCGCCAATCATGGGGAGGTGATCAAAGAACCAGGCACTGAGTTCATGTCAGAGACAGTCCTTCTTCCCCTTACTTGGGAACCCGCATGGACACTGAGCTGCCATGGGCTACATCTGTGCAGGTATTCTAGGTTATATCCATTCATGGTCCTTTGTTGGAGTATCGATCTCAGAAAAGAACCCCAGGCCCAGATTTCTTGCTTCTGTTGCTCTCCTTGTGGAGCTCTTATCTTCTCCACTATTTCTAACTTCTTTCTTAGGATTCCCTGCACTCTGCCCAAAATATGGCTATGAGCTTCAAGATCTGCTTTGATACACTGCTGGGTAAAGTTTTTCAGAGACCCTGTTTGTTAGGCTCCTGTCCTCTTTCCTGTTTTCTCCCTCTTCCTATGTCCATCCTGTTTGCCTTTCTGAGTGAGTATTGATAATCTTACCCTGGGCACTCCTTCTTCCTTAGTTTCTTTAGGAGTACAGATTTTATATGTTTATCCTATATTATATGTTTAATATCCACTTATATGTGAGTATATACCATGTGTGTCTTTCTGCTTCTGGGATACCTCACTCAGGATGAACTTTTCAAGATCCCACCATTTGCCTGCAAATTTCATGATTTCCTTATTTTTAATTGCTGAATAGTATTCCATTTTGTAAATGTACCAAATTTCTATATCCACTCCTCAGTTGAGGGGCACTGGGTTGTTTCCAAGCTCTGGCTATTAGGAATAAAGCTGCTATGAACATGGTTGAGCAAATGTACTTGTGTACTTTAGCATATTTTGGATACTTTACCACAGTGGTATGGCTGGATCTTGAAGAAGCACTATACCTAATTGTCTTAAAGAGTGCCAGTTTTATTTCCAAAGTGGATGCACAAGTTTATATTCCCACTAGCAATGGAGGGAATCCTCCATCCTTGCCAGCATGTATTGCCACTAATTTTTTGGTCTTAGCCATTCTGATAGAGGTAAAGTGAAATCACAGGGTCATTTTGATTTGCATTTCCCTGATGAATAAGGACATTGAGCATTTCTTTAAATGTTTCTCTGCCATTTGAAATTCCTCTATTGAGAATTCTCTGTTTATCTCTCTACCCCAGATTTTAATTTTATTACTTGATTTTTTGATTTTTAACTTCTTGAGATCATTAGATATTCTGGATATTAGCCCTCTGTCAGATGTATGGTTGGTGAAGGTCTTTTCCCAGTCTGCAGGCTGTTGTTTTGTTTGATGACAGTGTCCTTTGCTTTACAGAAGATTTTCAGTTTCATGAGGTCCCATTTATTGATTGTTGATCTTAGAGCCTGTGCTGTTGGAATTCTGTTCAGGAAGTTGTCTCCTCTGCCAATGAGTTCTAGGCTTTTCCCATGTTTTCTTCTAACTGATTTAGTGAGTCTGGTTTTATATTGAGGTCTTTGATCCACTTGGACTTTAGTTCTGTGGAGGGTAATAACTATGGATCTATTTTCATTTTTCTACATGTAGACATCCAGTTAGACCAGCACCATTCATTGAAGATGCTGTCTTTTTTTCATTGTATGGTTTTGGCTTCTTTGTCAAAAATAAAGTATCTGTACAGTGTGGGTTTATTTCTTGGTCTTCTGTTAAATTCTTTGATCCACCATTATGTTTCCATGCAAGTACCATATTGTTTTTATTACTATTACTCTGTTGTACTGCTTGAGATATGGGTGGAAATACCTCTAGATGATCTATTGTTCTACAGGATGGTTTTGACCATTCTGCAGTTTTTGTTTTTCCATATGAAGTTGAGATTTGTTCTTTCAAGGTCTGTAATGAAATATGTTGGTATTTTTATGGGAATTGCATTGAATCTGTAGATTGCTTTTGGCAGGATGGCCATTTAAACAATGTTAAGCCTACCAATCCATGAGCATGAGAGATCTTTCCATCTTCTGATATCTTCTTCTAGTTCTTTCTTCAGAAACTTTCAAATAGATCTTTCACTTCCTTGGTTAGAGTCAAACCAAGGTACTTTATGTTATTGGTGGCTGTTGTGAAGGGTATAGTTTTCATAATTTCTTTTTCAACCATTTTGTCTTTCATATACAAAAGGGCTACTGATTTTTTGAGTTAAGTTTGTATCCAGCCACTTTGCTGAAGGTGTTTATCAGAGGAAGGAGTTCTCTGGTTTAATTTTTGGGGTCATTCATGTATACTATGTGATACTTTGAATTTTTCCTTTCCAATTTGTATCCCCTTGATCTCCTTCTCTTGGCCTATTACTCTAGCTAGGACTTCAAGTACTATGTTGAAGAGATATGGAGAGCGTGGGCAGCCTGGCTTTGTCCCTGATTTCAGTGGGATTGAGTAAATTTTCTCGCTGTTTAGTTTGATATTAGCTGTAGGCTTGCTGTATATTGTCTTTACTATGTTTAGATATGTGCCCTGTATCCCTGATCTCTCCAAGACTTTAAACATGAATGGGTGTTGGATTGTATCAAATGCTTTTTTGCCATCTAAGGAAATGATCATGTGGTTTTTCTCCTTCAGTTTGTTTATATGGTGGATTACATTGATGGATTTCCATATATTGAACCACCCTTGCATGCCTGTGATGAAACCTACTTGGTCATGGAGGATGATCTTTTATGTGTTCTTGGATTTGTTTTGCAATTATTTTACTGAATATTTTTGCATCAATGTTCATAAGAGAGATAGGTCTGAAGTTCTCTTTGTTTTTTGGGTCTTTGTGTGGCTTAGGGATCAAGGCGACTGTGGCTTCATAGAATTAGTTTGGTAATGTTCCTTCTGCTACTATTTTGGGGAAAAGTTTGAAGAAAATTAGAGTTAACAGTTCTTTGAAGTTTTGGTAGTATTCTGTGCTGAAAGCATCTGGCCCTGTTTTTTTTTTTTTTTTTTTTTTTTTGAAGAGAGTTTTGATGACTATTTTTATTTCCTTGGGGGATATAGGACTGTTTAATCTATTTACCTCAACTTGATTTTATTTTGGTAAATGGAATCTATCAAGAAAATTGTCCATTTCCTTTAGATTTTCAATTATTGTGGCATATAGGCTTTTAGTAAGACTTAATGATGGTTTGGATTTCCTCAGCATTTGTTGTTATGTTCACCTTTTCATTTCTGATTTCACTGATTTGGACATTTTCTCTCTGCCTTTTAGTTAGTTTGGCTAAGGGTTTGTCTATCTTGTTGATTTTCTCAAAGAAACATCTCTTGTTCTCATTGATTCTTTGTACTGATTTCTTTGTTTCTAATTCATTCATTTTACCTCTGAGTTTGATTATTTCCAATCTTCTGCTCCTTTTGGAAGTGCCTGCTTCTTTTATTTCTAGGGATTTTAGGTGTGCTGTTAAATTGCTGGTATTAGATGTCTCCAACCTCTTTCTGGAGGCACTTAGTGCTATGACCTTTTCTCTTTACACTGCTTCTACTGTGTCCCATAAGTATGGGTAGGTTGTGCTTTCATTTTCTTTCATTGAATTATAGGAAGTCTTTGATTTCTTTTTTTATTTCTTTCCTGACCAAACTGTCACTGTGTAAAGAGCTGTTTAGCTTCCATATGTATTTAGGCTTTTTGTTATTTCTGTTGTTGTTGAGGTTTAGTTTTTGGCCATGGTCTTCGGGTAAGAGACAAGGGATTATTTCGATCTTCTTGTATCTATTGAGACTTCATTTATGACCGACTATTTGATCAATTTTTGAGAAGGTTCAATGAGGTGTTGTAACGAGGAATACTCCTTTGGGTTTGGATGAAAAGTTCTGTAAACATCTCTTAGGTCCATTTGATTTAGGACGTCTGTAAGAGTCATTATTTCCCTAGTTAGCTTCTGTTTAGATCTGTCCCTTTTGTGAAAGTGGAATGTTGAAGTCTCCCACTATTAAGGTGTTGGGATGCATGTGTGATTTAAGCATCAATAATGATCCATTTTCAAATTAGGTGCTCTTGAAATTGGGGCATAGATACTCAGAACTGTTATGTGCTCCTGGTGTATATTTCTTTTGATGAAGTTTATGTTTCACTCCTCACCTTTTTTGATTAATTTTAGTTGAAAGTCTATTTGATTAGATTTTAGGAGAGTTACCCTAGCTTGTTTTCTAGGTCCATTTGTTTGGAAAACATTTTCAAGTCCTTTACTATGAGGTAGATTTTATCTTTGTTGATGAGGGTATGTTTCTTGGATGCAGCAGAAAGTTGGTTCCTGTTTCCATAGCCATTCTGTCAGTCTGTGTCTTTTTATTGGAGAGTTGAGTCCATTGATATTGACAGATAATAGTGATCAATGAATGTTAGTTCCTTTTATTTTGGAATTGGTGGTGATACTGTGTTTCAAAGCTTGTTTTTTTTTTCTTTTTTCTTTCTTTTTTTTTATGGGTACTGTTATTTATTATAAGCAAGAAGAGTCACCTCAAAGGGCAAACAGCCTCATCCCCTTCCTTCAGAAGGTAACTGCAGTTGCATTATACTTGTCCTGTAAATCGGCTGAATTGTCACGGAAGACATGGATCCAACCATCCTCCCCCAGGTGGTATAGGTTGACTACACCTCCTGGAGTAGGCATCTCTGCATGTGGTTTGGTAGATGGCTCAGCAGGCCAGATCCTAGGCCTCCTCTACCTCCAGGACATAGGAGTAGCCTCCATCCATGACCCCATAAGCATACAGGGAGCCAGACCCCACAGAGAAGGCAGTCCCAGAGATCTGGTTGCCCTTGCTCTCTACATAGTAGAGGCCAGAGACTCTTTTATCCCAGCCACAGATCATGGTGCCCGTGGACAGCCCCATGCCTTTGTACTGATACACCATGTTGGCCAGCAGTTTGGAGGCCACTGCAACAGAGATGCGTACCTTATTTCGAAGCTCATAGATCCTATAATGTCAGACCAACAACCACTCCCAGAAGCTGCAATCCAGTGCACCTCTAGCCATGGTGTCCAGAAGGTAAGGGTTGATCTCTATCACTTCTTCACTGTCTGGGAGTCAATATAAGCACCAGCTCTGGCTTGGGAATCAGCAGCAACAATGACTCCATGGCGAAACTTGAAGGCCTGGGTGGTGGTTCCATGAAGCATTTTGATTCGCAGCTCCTAGGGGACTACCCAGCATGGTGGGGCCAGGCTCAGAACGTCACCAGGACTCTCTGGACCCAAATTCAGCAGGTCCACAAGACCTCAGAGTCCAAAATCACCGAAGCTGGATGGCCGTGATACAGCTCCAACTCACTGGCCAGTGTCATTTTTTTTTTTTGAATTTTTTTTTTCCATTTTTTGACAAAGGGACAGACATTGGATATAGGCCAGAGCCATTTTTAATGAGGGTGACAGGAACTGACCGCTTGTTTTATTATTATTATTATTATTATTATTATTATTATTATTATTATTTTGTGAAGTTATCAATATCCTTGTGTTTTCTTGTGTGTAGTTGTTTTCCTTGCATTGGAGTTCTCCTTCTAGTATCTTCTTTAGGGCATTGGTTGCTTTGTAGATATCATTCAAGTTTAGTTTTGTCATGGAATATTTTGTTTTCTCCATCTATGTTGATTGAAAGCTTTGCTGGGTATAGTATTCTGTGTTGGAATCTGTGGTCCCTTAGGGTCTTCCTGGCATCTGCCCAGGCCTTCTGGCTTTCATAGTTTCTGTTGAGAAGTTTGGTGTGATTCTGATAGGTCTACATCTATATGTTAATTGGCCTTTTTCCCTTGCTGCTTTTAATATTTTTTTTTTCCTTTTTGTAAATTTAGCGTTTTGGCTATTATGTGATGTGAGGAGTTTCTTTTCTGGTCTAGTCTATTTGTTGTTCTGTAGGCCTCTTGTATGTTCATGGACATCTTTTTCTTTAAGTTGGTAAATTTTTCTTCTATGATTTTCTTGAAAATATTTTCTGGACCTTGGAGCCAGAAATCTTCTTTTTTGTCTGTTCCTATTATTCCTAAATTTTGTCTTTTCATGGCATTCTTGATTTCTTGGATGTTTTGTGTTTGGAACTTTTTCGATTTTACTTTTTTTTTTAAGAAATGTAATAACTTCTGCAAGTGTATCTTCAGTGCCTGAGATTTGCACTTCCATCTCTTGTATTTTATTGGTGATGCTTACCTTTGTGGTTCCTGATCATTTCTCTAAGTTCTCCAACTCCAGGGTTTTCTTTGTTTGTGTTTTCTTTATTGAGTCTGATTATTTTTCATGTCTTGCACCATTTCCTTCATCTGTTTAAATGTGTATTCCTGTCTTCCCATGATGGCCTTTATTTTTTTGTTCATTTCCTCTCTATATGCCACTAATTGTGCCTCTACTTTTTCTTCTATTTGTTTGGCTGTAGTTGCCTGTACTTCCTTGAGAGCTCTGTTCATTTCTACTTTATGTGCCTCTAATATCTGGATAAGCCTAGAATTGAGATCATTTTCCTGTGTTTCCAATGAATTAACATGTCCTTTGATTTTTGTGTCTGCTGGTGAAGTCATAATGTCCTGATTTTTGTTGGATATGTTGTAATGACAACCTCTAGCCATTTGCTTATCTCTAACCTTCACTGTTTGTCCCTGGAGTCTATACTTCAGACTGGGTCAGTCTTTCTCTGGTGTCTGGAGTGTTCTTCAGGAAGATGAAGGAGCCCCACTGGTTTGAGAGTGGATGTTGGTGTTTCAGTTGTAGCTAAAGAAGGAAGGTCACAGGTGCACAAGTGTTGACGATCAAGTGAGGGCACGTGCATGGAAGTGTGCCTTGAAGGACTGAGTGCTAGAGAGGGTAGATGCCTGGAATGTAGAGCTAAAGTGCAGGAGGACATGTGGGTGCTGGTGCTATTTATGGCCACACTGTTCATATGCTGGTGCCTTGAATACCTCAGTGGCCTACAGGCCTGTGTAGTACTGACCTCCTGATATTCAGATCTGTCTGGGCTCCAAGAATTGTTTGCCTGGACTCCACTGGTAGACCCACAGAACAGAGGTTTCAATGTTTAGTACACTGTCCCAAGAATCCTTATGTTGCCCACAGTGGGTGTGTGGGTGGGAGGGATCTGATGTCTGGCTGCTAGCTAGAGGGACCCTGGATACTGGGTTCTGCAAGCACTCACTTGAAGGTGCACTCACTTTCTAGTAGGCCTAATCAGAAAGCAAAGGGGTTCCTCCTGTTCTCTGTTCTCAGAGAGAGTTTTCAGGGTCAAATGAGAGTGTAGGAGAACAGACATTTATTGAGGTAGTCACTTCTGTTGTCTCAATCAGGGAGCATGGAGGCTCCTGTTAGGGCTAGCTGCCACCCTGCTGCTGCTGCTGCAGACCTGGGAGTCTGGTAGAGTTAACTGCCAGGAGGCCTTGGGAAGCCTGTACTGTGGCCCACAGACCTGGGAGGCCTGTCTCTGCTGTCTCAGTTACAGAGCAGGGAGGTCCATGCTTGGAGAAGTGGGCACTGTGGGCCACCTCTGCCTGAGGAGAAAGGCCAGTCAAGGGGAAGTTGAATAGTCATCACTCTCAGTCCCTGGAGACAACCCCAGGTGACCTGGATTCAAATGGTCTCAGCTCACAGATTGTCCCTTATCACCTAGGAAACCTCAATGTCGATGTTCTGGCTTCAGTTGTCCCTCCACTCACAAATTTTGAAGTTTTGGATCCTGTGCCCCTCAGTTATGGTGTGTGCTAGTGGCCACCATCTTGGATCCACCTGTTTGCTTGTTTGTTTGTTTGTTTGTTTGTTTTTCCTAGTAGAATCCATTGCCAAATAAATACTCTCTGAGTCTAAACAATCATCAAGATAGCTAAAATATTTCTCTTTCTTGGCCGGCATGCTCTCCTATAGTTTGAGTCTTACATGCTCTTTCTACAATGCTTGACTATAGCAGGCTTGGTCCCAAGCTTATGGTACACTTTGGAAGTAGCAGAAGCTTTCAGAAGTAGATGGTGGTGGAAGTGCTTAGGTTCTTACAGGCATGACCCTGAATGGAATTTCTAAACTCTGGTCTCTTCTTCTCTGTTACTATTGGCCAAGAAGTGAGCAGGCCTGCTTTATCCTCACATAATGCCACAGGCAGAAAGTCGCAGATATGACCTCCTTATAACCAAACACAAGAAAATCATCTCTCCAACAAACCTCTGTTCTGTAGATGCTGATTAAATCAAGCATTAATTATAGCAACAGAAAAGATGACAAACCTTCTCAAAAAAGTAATCTGATTTTAGAAGCCCAATCTTGAAACCTTGGGGCTCAAGTGTAAATTAGAATTAGCAAAAGGTGTGAGACATTAGACTTATTTTTTTTTTCATTCTAACAAAAGAAAATTTTAAAAATGAAAAGTTCAAACTCCTGGTATTAACACACATATAATCATTCAGATCAAATTCAACATGAGGCTAATTGAACTTTTGAAGACATGTCTGATTATAAGAGATGCAAATTAGACATTTGTATTGTTCTGACTCTTGTACCTGGGGAGTGTTCTGTTTGGATAAAAGAATCTTCTGTTTGATTAAAAAAAAAATTGGAACTATTCCTAAGCATCAGGATATTTAGGTTTGCATGCACACTGCTCAACATGCAGGGAAGTCACAGCAGGGAATGATTGCCTAATACTCCAATGTCCTTAAATTACAGTCTTTATAAAGCAGCTTCACTGAACTGGTAGATTTTTTTCATCATTTTATTAGACAAATTGGCATACATGCAAAATATATAGTATATTAAGCCCCTCGAGTTAAAATATTCAACTTGAGTTTGTACAATGATTATGAATACCCCAGTATCTAATTTAAACTGTTATTGTTATAAATAAATCATTGGAATAACCAAACAAGTCTTTTTTATTATTCAAATTGTTATTTTTCTCTGTATGTGCTACATTATTTATTCATTTAATAACCGGAACTACTAAGCCCATGCATGTTTTTATGAACGATCGTAAAATGTTGTTTTGTGATACACTGAGCCAAAAATGTATATCAAGGTTACTGCTTCCCAACAGCTAGTAGATCTTAATCATAAGTTGTGTGAAACAATGTCTTAGATGTGCAAGGAGAGGTGTCTTTTTTGGGAGGCAGAAGGTATATGGGAAGATTACAATTACCCCATATGTATTCAGGCATTCAGACTTCTAGCCAATTGTTCTTATAGGAAGATGTATATTAGTCTTTATGAGCATCACAGGAGAATAAATGAATCTATCTTTGCAGAAAGTCTGTTGGATAAACAAATCTATGTTTGAGAATTGTGTGCTATGACAATTTACATTTATTACACATAGCTAATCCCATTGAGTTTTATTGAATATACATTAACTTTTCATTCACTGAACATGAAGTGATCATCTGTTAATAATGAAGCAGTATTAGTTTGGTCACAGTTCACTGACATTTAAACATGAAAGAACTATAGAAGAAAAATTCTATTATTTATAAATATATACACAACCGTACACATTGAAAAAGAGTATCTATTTTGAGATCAAATAGCCACAATATTAAAGTAGTTATATTATTTAAAACTACAGAGTTCTAAAAAATTATATTCAACTTCATTGAATCTTATGTTCTTATCTGTAAAATAAAAAAATTGTCAGTTTTGGAAGAAGGTTGCAAAAATAATTTTAAATAAAATTCCCTAGTGAATACAGGCTGTTTTTCTGTATTTTAATACATAAAATGTTATTAATAAATGTTGCTTTCTTAATTCCCTTCTTCCTATTCAAGGCAAAGTTCTAAAGCATATGATGTCATGTACAAAACCATGCTTCCTAAGAGACAAGAATTAACATCTATAACTTTGCCATCCAGATTCAAGCTTACTTTACTGAAATTAGCTGCTTTTTCTCATGTGTTATCACATGACTATTTCATTTTTATATATTTCTACACTTTCTATATAAATACCCCATCCATCATTTAATATATCAAAACAATGCCAAAAATTTGGTAATATTCAGATAAATAAAGATATTTAATAAAAATTAAGGGGAGTTATTTCAATCTACACACCACTGATAGTTAGTTTTAAGTATTCAGTAGGCCATAAGACTAAGACATGCAGATAACTGGTTATACATTATTTGATATGTGACTGTCAGGCAATCTTGTGAATATGATTATCACTGATATGTATAGACAGAGTCAAAAGATGTTATTACCTATAGTTGGAGAAGATACATTCCAATCTGCTGGGGACCTGAGCAGAAAAAAAAATGAATTAAGGAGAAATTTGTTCCTGTTACACAATTTTTTTTAAAACCAAGATATTTGTATACACTCAAGCTGATTAAAGCACTATTGGTTCAAAGCGTCTAGGGTTTTCAGATTTAAAAAAAAAAAGTGTCACTAGCACTCTGGACATAAGACTTTCATAATTACAAAACCTAGTTATATAGAATAAATATCCTATTAAGTACGCTTATACAGGGAATGATGAGTAAGTTGTTGATAATGAATGATAAGTTATGTACCTACTGTCTACCCTTATCCCCCTCCCTGCTTTCCATACATCATCATGAAATGGTGTTAATATGAAATAGTCTCACACAGTTTCCTAAAAGTATTAACTGTATGCCATTTACTAGTCATGGCTAGCTATAGACACCATGTTCTCTACTACTGAAACAATAATATCTTAAAATCAATAAATTTCCCTAATATCAGAGTTTGCTTTCTTACCAAAAAGATACTTTGTAATCATAGTACTAAGAATGAAAATGAAAACATTGAATTATTTCATTCCTTAACTAGCCATATTGGGATCTAGAAATACAAATTTCTTAGAGCGCTTATATTTGAGAGTCGAGGACAATGTTTTTATTTTATTTTTTTTATTTTTTAGAATATACTTTTAAAGTAGTTGCTGTTAGGTAAGTAAGACCTCAGTAGAAATTTGGGACTGTGTAGGTAGAAAAAACTGATGCAAACCTTAAGCAGGTGTAGAGTTCTGTAGGCACAGAGTGTGAAAATTCAGGATGAAATGAAAATGAGAAATGAATGAAGTTTCACAGGATAAAAGTTGAAAGAGCAAAGGGTGATAGATGTGTGATGATTCTAGAGGGATATGAAGAGCAACATTATACAGGGCCTAAAGAGCTGGGATGAGAAGTATAGCCTGATAAAAACATGAATCATTAGGTAGATAATAAATCATTTTAACCAAGAGCTCATTTAAATATATATACTTGTCTATTATTACGATTTATTGTTTTGATTAGTTTTCTTTACTGCCCTATTTCTTTCATTTCATAAAAAAATGGAATAGATGGTGAGTTTAATAGGCTATTGTTTTTTTTTCTTTTTTTACTATTTATTTTCTCTGTATTTTATTAATTTATTCTTTCATGTAGTACACCATGATCACTTTTCCCCTTTCCATTCCCCTCTTCTGAATCCATTCTTTCTCCTTTCTCCTTTCCCTTCAAGAGAGGGCAGGCCTCCCAGAAATATCAATCAAACATGACATATCAAGTTGCAATGAGACTAGGCATTTCCCTTTGTATTATGACTGAACTGGATCACGCTAGAATGAGAAAGGATTCCACATGAAGGCAAAAGGTCAGGGACAGCCCCTCTCCCCGTGTTACGAGTCCTGCAACAAGACCAAGCTACACAAGCATTATGTAGAAGCCGAGGTCCTAGGTCAGAACCACGAAGATTTCCTACGGTTCAGTGTCTCTGAGTCCCTTCGAGCCCAGGTGAGTTGATTGTGTGGTATCCTTGACACCTCTACTTCCTTCTCCCCCTCATCTTTAAGATTCTCCATATTGTGCTCAATGTTTGGCTGTAGGTCTCTGCATCTGTTCACATCAGTTGCTGGATGAATCTTTTGAATCCTTTTTGATGGTGATTATGCTAGGCTGCAGTATATAAATATAGCTAGCTGAGTATCATTACTAATCATTTCATTGATTTTTCTTCTCTCTCTCTCTCTCTCTCTCTCTCTCTCTCTCTCTCTCTCTCTCTCTCTCTCTCTCTTTTTGCTTTTATGCCAGTTGTGTTTGCTTCTGTCTGAGGACTCCTGGCTATCCAGCCTCCGGTTCCTGGGCCTGCAGACTGTGTGAGGGCATCCCCCCTCATTGGATGGCCACTCCTACAATACCTGCACCATCTTTACTCTAGCACATCTTGCAGGCCCAACAAATTGTAAGTTGAAGGTTTTGTGGGTGTATTGATATCCCATTCGCTCTGCTGGAACTCTTGCCAGTTTACAGACCTTTTTAGGTTCTTTACCCCAATGGCTAGGAATGCTCACCCTCACAGATTCTTGGAAGTTTCCATTGCACGAGGTTTCTCACTGATCCCTAAGATGTCCCACAATTCCTGGTGTCTCTCCTAGGGCTCTCTCTCTCCCTCTCTCTGCTTCCCCCAGCCTGATTGATCCTATTCTCATACTCACTTGCCTCTATTCTACCTGAGTCTATTCTATTTTCCCTGCCCAGGGAGATTCATGCATCTCTCTTTGAGCCCTTCTTGTTACTTGGCATCTTGGGGTCTGTGGGTTTTTTTTTAAACTGTTTTTTTTTTCTTTTTACTTAAATTTATTTTTTATACCTTATCCACTTTACATCTTGATTGTAGCCCCTCCCCTCTCTCCTGCCAGTCCCATCCTCCCTCTTACTTCTCCCCTATTCCCCTCCCCTACTTCCTTCCTCAAAGAAGGGTGCCCTCCCCCCACCTCTGATTTCAGCCTATCAAGTCTCATCTTCTTCCTCTGTGACCTGGCAATGAGCCCCCGACTAGGGAGCCAAACTTTGGGCAGAGTGCAGGGAATCTTATAGAATAAGGGGGAGACATCAAAATGGCTAAGATCAAAAACTCATGTTACACCCATCAGAATGGCCGAGATCAAAAACTCAAGTGACAACACATGCTGGAGAGGATGTGGAGAAAGGGGAACCCTCCTGCGTTGCTGCTAGGAATGCATACTTGTACAACCCCTTTGGACTTCAATCTGGCGCTTTCTCAGACAATTAAGAATAGTGATTCCTTTTTTTTTTTTTCTCTCAAGATCCAGCTATACCATTCCTAGGCATATATCCAAAAGATGCTCAAGTACACAACAAGGACATTTGCTCAACCATGTTTGTAGCAGCTTTATTCATAAGAGCCAGAACCGGGAAACAAGCTAGATGAGGAATGGATACAGAAATTGTGGTACTTTTACACAATGGAACACTACTCAGCAATTAAAAATGAGGAAATCATGAAATTTGCAGGCAAATGGAGGGACCTAGAAAAGATCATCCTGAGTGAGGTATCCCAAAAGCAGAAAGACACACATGGTATATCCTCACTTATATAGACCTGTAAGATAGGATAAGTATACTGAAATCTATACACCTAAAGAAGATAAAACAAGAAAGAAGACCCGGGGCAACATGATCAATCCTCACTTAGAAAGACAAATGGGATGGACATTGAATGTAGGAGCACACAAGTAACAGGACAGGAGCCTACACAGAGGGCCTCTGAAAGACTCTTCCTAGTAGTATATCAAAACAGATGCTGCGACTCATAACCAAACCTTGGGCAGAATGCAGGGAATCATATGAAAGAAGGGGGAGTTAGTATGACCTGGAGAGGACAGGAGCTCCACAGGACCAAATATATCAGGGCACAGGGGTCTTTTACGTGACTGTTTCTCCAACCAAGGACCATGTATGGATATAACCTAGAACCCCTGCTCGGATATAGCCCATGGTAGCTCAGTATCCTAGTGGCTTCTCTAGTAAGGGGAACAGGGACTATTTCTGACATGAACTCAATGGCTAGCTCTTCGACCCCCTCCCCCGTAGTCTTGCTAGGCCACAGAAGAGGACATTGCAGCCAATTCTGAAGAGACCTGATAAGCTAGGGTCAGATGGAAGGGGAGGAGGCCCTCCCCTATCAGTGGAATTGG
The DNA here is from genome assembly GCA_010120015.1 of Rhombomys opimus. Lineage (NCBI taxonomy): Eukaryota > Metazoa > Chordata > Mammalia > Rodentia > Muridae > Rhombomys > Rhombomys opimus. Next base: position 2,626,208 of record REGO01000261.1, on the reverse strand, counting down.
AAAGGGGCAGGGAAGAGATGAGGGAGGGAGGATGGGATTGGGAGGGAATGAGGTAGGGGCTACGGCTGGGATACAAAGTAAATAACATGATTAATATAAAAAATAAAAATTATTATTGAAAAAAGAAATAAGAACATTATTACCATAAAAAAGAATAAGGGGGAGATAGAAAGTCCTGTAGGGAATAAGAGCTCCATAAGGGGAGACCAACACAGCCAACAAATCAGGGCCATGGGGGTCTGTAGAGACTGATGCAACCCCTGCTTGCATGTAGCTGATAGGCAGCTCAGTCTTCATGTGGGTTTCCTGGTAAGGGTAACAGGGACTGTCTCTACATGGACTCTGTTGCCTGTTTTGTTTTTTTTTTAAGTTGAAAAAATTACACTACTTCTTTCCTACATCATCTTCCCTCCAACCCCTTTCTTTCCTCCTCCCTTCAACCTAGCCATGTCTTTATACACACACGAAATGAATAACATCTTTTTAAATTATTATTGTAATATATCTATAAATAGATAAATATAAATGCTGAGTCTTTTTGAAATGACTTGTGTTTATATGATTTCAGGGCTGACCCTCTTGTATTTTTAACCTATTAAGGGAAAGGCCAATTCTCCCATTTGATAATCAGCAGTTGCCTGCAATTTTGTGATTGTTGTTTTTGTTTGCTTGTTTGCTTGTTTTAAACTATGAGTAGAACCCCATGATATTTATCTCCTCTGCATTAGCAGGTCTACTTATATTGTCATTGTTCACATCTTGCTTGATTATCTATATTGTTCAATTGTCATGAGTTTCATATCCTTTTGTGTTTTTAGGGGACCCTATTTCAGAGCAGACTTCATTGTCTTCTGGTTCTTTTAAATTTTCGGCCTCTCTTATTAAATGTTCCCTAAGACTTAAGTGGAGGTGTTGTGATGTGGATATATCAATTAGTGCTGGGCTCCACATGAGCCATTGTCGCCTCCATTATGGCCTGTTGTAATTATATGTCATAATTTCCCTAGCTATCAAGGGAATCCTCTTTAAAGAAAGAAGAGAACTACAGTTTTCTATAGGTATAAATATTACTTTTATGTTGCACTTAGATATTATAACTGGTCTAGTAAAGTGATGGTAGTAGTTACTCTTCTTTAACTCATGAACATACTATCTTAGAGTAGTTGATGAGGTTTCTAGTAACAGACATGTTTTCTTTCCTATTGAGTAGGCCTTAAGTTCAATTAGATAACTGTTGTTTACTGTCCAGATGGGGATGACACTATTGTGTCTTTAGTAATATCTTGAACTACTGGTAATTGTTACAGGTTATTTTCACCACAGTTGGATAGGACTATTGATTGCTTCCCTTCATTGCAAGCTTACAGAGCACTTTCTGGTAATATGAAAACCAGACATTATGATAAGTATATTTTTTATGTTAGACCTAGCTAGACTTTTCTGTGTCCTGTGTATGTGCTATATTTAGGAATAGGAGCTACCTCCAATCTCTCAAAAGCACCAAAGTTGATAGAAACAGCCTACCTTGTTTTGGGAGTCACTTGAACTAAACTGACTAGCAACTCAAATGGAAGTATATAATTTTTGCCTTTTGATACATAGTGTATGGATTCTAGGGAAACATTGTCAGCCCATATGACATAATTCCATCGCGTGTGTGTGTGTGTGTGTGTGTGTGTAATTTTAGGAAAATATTAAAAATAAGATTCCTTAAGGCATTAATCAAACATCCTTAATGTTATTTGTCCTTCCTTCTCTTTTTTTCTGTATTGGCCTACATCCTCCATCCCCAATTAAAGAACCTCCTCATTTTTTTACATTTCCCTATTTTTATTACCTGAATTCCACTGTTCATCTCTCTACCCATGGCCCAAGCTGATGCGTGGTAAAAGTTGAGAAGGCAGCAACAGAAAAGCCAGATTCACCATTAGCAGGCTGACTGTGTACTAAGTGAAGACATCATGAAATAAAGTACTTTCTTTAGAAAAGACAAGAGTGCACCTGAAAGAGTTCTGGATTGTGCTAAGTCAGTAGGACAATAGATTTTAAATACTTTCTCTATTGAATTAACTTCCAATTATTTCTCCTTTTGGAAACCTGATTCATGAGACTTCCATATCCATTAAGCACAATTATGAAATGATTGGGATATTTGTCACAATTCTGTATATTAATGAAAGTATGCAGTAGCTCATATATGTAAGATGTAGACTAAGTTCATGATGATATAGGATGAGTATATTAAAATATATTCTCAGTATTGTGATGATATAGAGGAAATACACATGATATATTGCTAAGTGAGTCAGAAACTAAAAGAAAACGCTTGAAAAATGACACCACCATTTTCATTTAGTTTCTTTTTTAATCACCATCTCAAACATATATTGAAAGAAAAGAAAAAAGAAAAAGAAATACCAGTAATAGGATAATGGCTTGCTATGGATGGTTGGAAAGAAATGTCTTTTGCATCTTTATTTTTCCCTTTTTATTATTTTGTGCATTTTAGACATAGTATATTATTTTTTCAAAAGTGAAGAAAAATGTACTTAATTTAGTTCCAGGTGTTATTAGCTGCAGCTCCTAACAGGGTTTCCACTAAGCTTTAGACAGGGTTCCTCTGGAGAAACAGTTTCTGAGTCATCACTTAGAAACTCATAGCCCAAGGCTTGCATTCAATGCAATATGCTTTGCACAAGGCTTATTCTGAAGGATTACAGGAGTGCCCCAGAGGCATGATGTGAGATCTTAAGGATATATTGATAAGATTAGGTAAGGGACAGTGAGGATTTCATGTATGGTGAATGGCTGTTAGATAGTATGCATGTATTCAGCAATTATGTAACGACTATATATTATGAGCCAAAAATGCTTCCAGGCAGTGGGGATTTATAAGTGAAATATGTGGATGTGTGAAATGTTCACAGTGTCTCTAAATGTTTAGCTCAGATATTATAGCTGAAAAGTCAAACTGAAATCAACACTCAAAAATTGTTTAAGCTATACTGAATTCAGAGTCCCCCTACATAAACTCCTGTTTGTCTAAAATGCAGCTTTCAACAAAGAAGTCCCCATGGCTAGGAGTAGATAAAATATGTTTTAAGTTTCAGTTATTTGATAATAAAACCAATTGTTTATTTCAAAGGACTCATGATCAAACTTGATATTTATACAGTCCTAAGAAAGGTACCTGAAATTAGACAGGAACATAACATTTCCTGTTCAATGAACTATTTTAACGTTAATTAATTGATTAAGCAATTATAACTTACTCACTGTGTATCCCCACTGTATCCTCCTTCCTTGTCTTTTCCCAGTCCCACCATGCTCCCTTTTCTCCCCCAATGCCTCTTCCTAGTTCCCTGATAGGGAAGAAGCCCTGATGGGTCAGTTATTGATAATATACAAGATAGTATTGATACGTTTAGTTCAATTATGAACAATTTAAAACACTCTTAGAACTGAGTAAATATACAGGGATTTTTGCTTTCTAATTATTCTGTGTAGCTATTGGCTATTTCATAAGTTACATTAACCTACACTTTCATGGTTGAAAATACAAGTCAGTCAATGCCTAGCCTCACACAATTCATCTTGATTACTGTCAGTTTCATTCTATTATTTTGATGCATGAGGGTGCCATGACCATAGCTATTGTGGAGATTCCAGTGCATGAAAATCTACCTCAGAGCTTCCCTCATCATTTTATAATGCCATTCTTACCCTTGAACTTATTTGATATCCATTCAACTGGCTTGTACAAAAAGAAGTTACAGAGTCAATTTCCAAATATCTCTAATACCCTTAATGTACAAGTCCTTACACATACTATAATAACGCATTATATGTGTGCCATACTGAATACAATATAGCATTTCATACTTCCATATATATATTAATTTTTATTTTATTTTTAATTATACTTTATTTACTTTGTATCCCCCCTCTAGTTCCCTCCCTCCTCCCCTCCCAATCCCTCTTTTCCTTCCCCTTCTGCACACACTCCCCTCCCCAAGTCCACTGGTAGGGGAGGGTTTCTTTTTCTTCCTTCTTATCTTAGTCTGTTAGGTCTCATCAGGAGTGGCTGCATTGTCTTCCTCTGTGGCCTGGTAAGGCTGCTCCCCTCTCAGGGGGAGGTAATCAAAGAGCAGGCCAATCAGTTCATGTCAGAAGCAGTCCCTGTTCCCATTACTATCAAACCCACTTGGACACTGAACTGCCATGAGTTACATCTGTGCAGGGGTTCCAGGTTATCTCCACGCATGGTTCTTGGTTGGAATATGAGTCTCAGGAAAGATCCCTGTGCTCAATTTTTTGGTTCTGTTGCTCTCCTTGTTTTCCTCTTGTCCTCTCCCAGATCTTACTATTTCCTACTTCTTTCATAAGATTCCCTGCATTCTGCCCAAAGGTTGTCCATAAGTCTCAACATCTGCTTTGGTAGTCCGAAGGGCAGAGCCTTTCAGAGGCCCTCTGTGGTAGGCTCCTAACTTGTTTCCTGTTTTCTTCTTCTTCTTCTTCTTCTTCTTCTTCTTCTTCTTCTTCTTCTTCTTCTTCTTCTTCTTCTTCTTCCTCTTCTTCTTCTTCTTCTGTCCATCCTCTTTGTTTTTGGGGATGGGGATTGAGCATTTTAGCCAAAATCCTCCCTCTAGATTAGTTTCTTTAGGTGTACAGATTTTAGTAGGTTTATCCTATAATATATGTGTATATGAGTGAGTATATACCATGTGAAAAATAAGGAAATCATGAAATTTGCAGGTGAATGGTGGGAACTGGAAAGCATTTCATACTTCTTAAAGCATTTTTTACTCATTTATTTCAGACAAATGTTGTAAGCATTTCTGCAGTAACAATCTCCATATTAGTCCATTTTCTCAACTGATAAACATGGAAGGCACAAGAAAGTCACTGATTATAAACAATTTAGAGATAAATGAAGTCTCCTAGTGAAGAACACAGAAAATATTACTGAAAATAAAATCATCTTGATATTTTATGTTGTTGTATAGCAATTTCTTCCAAGAAAACATTTTGGAGGAAAGCTCATTAAAATGTGAATATTGTAAAGGGAGGCAAATCATTCCATCTTTAAGACTTGTGACTTCTAAGGGTAGGTTCATTAATACTCAGAAAATAAAGAACTCAATATCACCAGGAAATCCCTAAAACTGATCAGATGCAACAAACCCTTTCTTCTCTAATCTCATATAAGGAGTAGGGACTACTGAGATACACTCTCAAAAAAAACAGAGATTCCTGGAAGAGGAATATCAGGCTAATGACCTGGAAGAAACACAAACCAACTGATACACTAGAAAAAAGCAATGTTTCAAATTGTTGAGCTGCCTGCATGTTACAACGACCTCCATGATTTCAACTTTTATGAACCCACAAGCATGAGCACATGCTTGGGATCTTTTGGTGTTGCAGCTGTCTTGGAGTCATTTCCCAAGTGACTAAGTTCTTTGAGCATTTCTTTAGTGTTTTTCTGAAGTTTGATATTCCTCTGTGTGTCTAAGTGGGTTCCATAGTAGTGGGAATAGGGACTGTCTCTGACATGAACTGATTGGCCTGCTCTTTGATCGCCTCCCCCTGAGGGGGAGCAGCCTTACCAGGTCACAGAAGACAATGCAGTACTCCTGATGAGACCTGATAAGCTAGGATCAAAAGGAAGGGGAGGAGGACCTCCCCTAACATTGGACTGGAAAAGGGACATGTGTGGAGAAGAGGAAGGGAGGGAAAGTGGGATGAGGAAGGGTTGAGGGAGGGAGCTACAGGTGGAAAACAAAGTGAATAAACTATAATTAATAAAAATATAAACAAAAAAGAAAAAGATAATTATCTGTTTAGTTCTGTACATCACTTTTTAATAAGATTGCTTGGTTTGTTGGTGTTTAACTTCTTCAGTTCTTTACATATTCTGGATAACAGTCATCTGTCAGATATAGGATTGGTAAAGATCTATTCCCAGTCTGTAGAATATAGTTTTGTTCTGATGACAGTGTCCTTTGCTCTATATAACTTTTCATTTTCATGAAGTACCATTTATTAATTATTAATCTTAGAGCTTGTGCTGTTGATGTTCTGTTCAGGAAGTTGTCTCCTATGCCAACACAATTCTCTTGAAGTCCTAGCTAGAGCAATAAGACAATTTTGTTGAATTTTAAACAGAATTTTAATTATCATATACAAATGGTACAAGTTCATGAAGTAGTAAGTGTTTTTAAACATGAATCTGAAATAAGGTGTTGAAACTGTGGTTATAAAGTTTCTGTTTCCTTATCACTGCTATGTGTTTGGAGGATAGGCGTCCCTCTGCTATGTTATCATGAAATATGTAATAGTGATTGCATGCTACAAAGTTTTTTCAATCCTTTACTTGTATGCATAAAGTTGTCAAATGATATATACCATTAGATTTATATAGATATACATTTGAATCTGTACTGTCCATTGGCAAGAACTATTTATTTTTCTTGTTTCTCACAATTTTAATGATGCCCTTCCATCACACATTTTATTTTATTTTGGTTTTAAATGTCAGTTCCTTAATATTTTAATACAAACATTTTGTTTATATTCACCAACACTACCACTTACATATACACTCTCTCTACACTTTGCCCCTACCCAACCATCTTTGTGTTTCTTTCATTTTTTCAGTCAAGTGCAGTTGGGGTTCAATAATTTCTACTGAAATTGGAACCTTCCCTTTGTGTGGTTGACCTCCTAAGGGTCAGAACAGTGAATAAACTAACTATCTCTCTCCCAGCAAATATTGAATCCCAGTAGTATCTCACCTAAGGGTGAGATTTTATGTCCATCTCCTTCTCCATTCTGATATTTTGTTTTGTTTGAGTACACATGGTCTGGCACATCCTTTCATAATCATTGTGTGTTCACATGTGCTACTAGCCTGTTGCAGACAGAAAACATTGTTTCCTTGAGGTTATCCACAGCCTCTGGCCTTTACAATCCTTGCCCTTCTCCACAGCCATGTTCCCTCTGCAAGTACTCAATTAACTACACAATTTTTAAGTATCTCCACTGAAACTCATTATTTCCTCAAGATGGACTTTGGTGGTATTCTTACTTTGATATGTTGATTCTGTCTCTGACATGATTATACACTTGTTCATGTGTCACACTACATATGATTCATGCTTTCTATTCCTTTTTACATATTATTCATGCATTGACTTAACATGGCATTTAAATAACGTTAGGGTTCAGAAAATTCTAAAAACACAAGCAAGGACAAATAATAGAAAATATTAGACTTTCAAATTATCAAAATGCACATGAGTAAATTTTTTATACATGATGATAGATAAGACTATCCATTGCACCATTTCTTTCTTTAGTTCCTCATGTATTGCATTGTTTCATTCTATGACATTAATATTCAATTAGAAGTAAATATATAAAAGGAAAAAAACAGCAATCTTTGGAAGCCCATAGGAATGTGTGTTTTTCCATTATAAAACCCAATTTCATTATTTGATGGTCCCCAAACTCATCAACACTTCAGAATTTACAAAAATTATGAAACATCATAATTAAGAGTATATAAGCAAAATATAAAGGCTTCTAAAATGAAATATAATAAACAATGGAAGAATGGTGTCTTGAATTTTATTTTTTAAACCCTTGGTTGAGTCCTGCTTGTATAAAGTTATGAGATTTTCAAGACAAGAAACTGAAAGTCACTGTGTTATTGAATTTATCACAGTTACCAGGAAATTTATTCTTATATGTGTGCTTCTCAGTCCATTATAGATAGTATACTTATTATTTCACATTCTCAATAGAGTTCTGATGCTTGGTAATGATATCCAGGCAGCTATTCAATGGACTCATGTGAGAGAAAGAACAAATGAATAAAAGGAATAAAATAGTGGATTACAATGTTTTCCACTTCCACGTGTGGAGTTGATAGAGATTAGTAATTCATAGGTGCTAATTAATATGTTTATGTCTGAGTTGGAAAACCAGTTTTTGGCAGTTTGCATTAACCATGATTTTTACACTGGTGTTCTAACAACTGGAATATTCTGTTCTGGATTTTTATCCAGATAATGTGGGACAAGTAGCTTATGCAATAGATTGAGAATCTAAAATATACAGCACTATATTCAAACAATGACAGAAGTAGATAATCCAAAAGGTATCTGTGAGAATTTAAAGTAATAAAACCGTTTACCAAATTTGAAATTCTACATCAGTTTAAATTTTTTTTTTTATTTTTATCAGTTACATTTTATTAATTCTGTATCCCAGCCATGCGCCGAAACCTCATTCCCTCCCAGTCCCTCCCTCCCTCCCTCATCACCACTGTGCCCCTTTCCAAGTCCACTGATAGGGGGGGCCTCCCCCCATTCATCTGATCCTGTTTTATCAGGTATCTTCATTGAGTTCCTGTTAGAAATAGTCCTTGTTCCCCTCACTTTGGGAAACCAATTGGTTACTGAGCTACCACAGGCTACATCTTAGCGGAGGTTCTAGGTTATATCCATACATGGTCCTTGGTTGAATGTCAGTTTCAGAAAAGACCCTGTGTCCAGATATATTTGGTCTTTGTGGAGCTCCTATCCTTTCCCCATCAGACTAACTCCCCTTCTTTCTTATGATTCCCTGTACTCAACAAAAGGTTTGGTCATGAGTCTTTGCTTTGAAAACACTGCTAGTTAGAGGCTTTCAGATGCGCTCAGTAGACTCCTGTCATGCGTTAAATGCACATCCCATCTGACTTTCTAAACGAGGATTGATCATCTTACCCCATGTCCGCTCTCTTGATTATCTTTTTTAGGTGTATAGATTTCATTATGTTTATCATATCTTATAGGTCTATATAAGTGAGTATATACCTTGTTTGTCTTTCTTCTTCTGGGATATTTCACTCAGAATGATGTTTTCTAGATCCCACCATTTGCCTGCAAATTTCATGATTTCCTCCTTTTTGAAGAATCTTCACTAACCCTTTATTTGACAGAGGACTAATATCAAGTATATACAAAGAACTAAAGAAGCTGAAAAGCAGCAAACCAAGTAATCCAATTAAAAAATGGGGAAGAGAACTAAACAGAATTCTCGACAGAGGAATATCAAATGGCAGAGAAACACTTAAAGAAATGCTCATTCTCATTAGCCATCAGGGAAATGCAAATCAAAACAACCCTGAGATATCACCTTACACCCATCAGAATGGCCAAGATGAAAAACTCAAGTGACAACACATGCTGGAGAGGTTGTGGAGAAAGGGGAACCCTCCTCCACTGCTGGTGGGAATGTAAACTGGTACAACCACTCTGGAAAGCTATCTGGCACTTTCTAAGACAATTAGGAATAGTGCTTCCTCAAGACCCAGCTATACCACTGCTAGGTATATACCCAAAGCTTGCTCAAGTACACAAAAGGGATACTTGTTCAACCATGTTTATAGCAGCTTTATTTGTAATAGCCAGAACCTGGAAACAACCCAGATGTCCATCAACGGAAGAATGGGTACAGAAATTATGGTATTTCTACACAATGGAATACTACTCAGCAATTAAAAATATTTTGAAAACTTAGTGATTTATGGAACTTCTATCAGTGGGAGGGGTTTTTCTCTGAATTTTTCGCCTGTTCTTGAGACTCTTTTCCTCCTACTAGGTTGTCTTGACCAGCCTCCTTATGAGGTCATTTGCATTATTTTATTGGATATTGTTTTGTCCTGTATTGCTGTCATCTCTTGGAGACCTGAACTTTCTGAAGATTAAAAGGAAGAGGAGTGGATCTTGGGAGAGTGTAGGTGAGGAAACTAAGAATAGATTAATAACTCCTAAGAGGGAGGAGAACCTGTGGTTACGATGTAATGTATGAGAAAAAAATTTAATCATATATATATTGCATATAACTACATATAAATATAACTATAACTATATATGTATACATATAGCAATAACTATATACTCTATGTATTATATATACTATATGTGTATGTATTCTGTTTGTGTATACATATACACATATGTATTATATATACATATGTATGAGATATACATATATATATACATACATATATATGTTTATATACAGCATAGAAAATAGAAAATAAAGTCCAAATTTAAGGTTGCAATCTGAGAAAATAATGAAAAATTTTAGTAAGGCCTAATTCTTACTAACTAAATTTTCAAATAAATATTAAAGTTTGATACAATCACAGAAATTTGTAGATAGACCCTTACAAGTCAAATATAGCCAATATCACTCAAGCAATAGTGTCCTTTATGTTGGAAAAATCATTAGTTGAATGGAATAAATTAAAGGCATTAAGCATTTATTGTTTTATAAATCCTTATGTAATGTTTTATAAGATCCTTTCTGTAAGTCATGAGCAATATCCAACTTGGCATGTGGGAGGAATTAGCTGCATGTTTTTTTCCTTTTTTTTTTAAATTCTTTATTATTTACACTTTATTCATTTTTTATCCCCCCTGTGGTTCCCTTCTTTCTCTTGTCCCAATGTTCCAATCCCTCCCTTTTTCCACCCTCTGTATGCATGTCCCTCCCCAAGTCCACTGATAGGGGAGGTCTTCTTTTCCTTCCTTCTGATCCTAGTTAAATTGCAGTTTAACAGTGAAAAAGAATGCTCAGCTTTCCTTTTACACCTTGGCATGGATTTGTTTTCAGGTGAAAGCACTGATATCAAATCAGTTTGACAACATGGGAAACCACAGAGATATGCCACTTGACTAATTAAATCCTTTAATCTCTTTGAGACTAGAATTAAGAGAACTCAACATCAAAAGGATCAACATACATTTATAGTTTATCACTAGTGTCTCACATTAGACAAAAAATAGGTACTTATTTCCTGAAAGTGTTATTCTGCAACTAAATCTTTTCTGAATAATATTCACATGTTCTTTTGGTTCTAAACAGTCAAAATTATTCTATAAACTATATTTTTTTTGTAAAAGCATCTCATAATTTCTCAGCAAGTTGATACCTGCCACTACCTCAATTACCTGCACATATTAAAGCCTTATCCATCTGATAAAACAATTTTCTTTCAATAAGATAAAAAATTATAATTTAATAGTAATGAATTTTATTTTAATGACAAAACACTCTGTATAGTTCTAGGATAAGTGTCTCAGCTTATATACACTTTATTATATATGTAAATGTAGACAAATCACATAAAATTCATGAAGCAACAATATGCATATTAATATAAATACAGATATTCATTTCCTAGCATATGAAGAATCATATAATTATATAAATGTTTAACTATGATAGTATACAATTATGTAAACATATGTACATATTATATGTCTATTGTACCACATTAAGATGCAAACGATACAAATAAATTCAATATAAATAATATAGTATGAATACAAATTAATTTATTATTAAAAATGACAGTCTAATGTTTTCTGTAGTCAAAATATTAGATCAAATGTCATGGCCAGAGTAGAAACACAAGCTCTTCTCCCTCCTACATTTTAGGGCAGTTCTGACTTGTCTCTTAAATATTTTTCCCTGTTTATTAGTTTTTTTAAATTTTTTCCTTATCAGTTACATTTTATTAACTCTGTATCCCAACCGTGACCCGATCCCTCATTCCCTCCCAGTCCCTCCCTCCCTCCACCATGCCCCTTTCCAAGTCCACTGATGGGGTGGACCTCCTCCCCATTCATCTGATCCTGTTTTATCAGGTATCTTCAGAACTGGCTGCAAAGCCCTCCTCTGTGGCCTAACAGGACTGCTCCTCCCTTCGGGGGTGGGAAGGCCAAAGAGCCAGTCATTGAGTTCCTGTTAGCAATAGTCCTTTTTCCCCTCACTTTGGGAAACCAATTGGTTACTGAACTACCACATGCTATATCTGAGCAGAGGTTCTAGGTTATA
>REGO01000261.1:2574028-2608295 GCA_010120015.1 Rhombomys opimus | reverse complement strand
TGTGGGTGGCAGGGTTCTCATCTGGTTGCTTCTGTGGAGAGGCCCTGGGTCTGGGGCAAACTCTCCCTAGAAGGCTCACTCACTCTCTTGCAGTACCAGTTGGAATGCACAGGGGTTCCCTTTGCTCACTACTCTCTGATTTGGTCCTGCTGCGGAGAGGCTACTGTTAGCACGGGTAGGCTAACAGTCAGCTCTGTGACGCTGTGGATGTAAGACTTGGTGTCCACCATTCCTGTGTGCTGCCTCTTTGTCCTTTCCCTCTGCCAGGAGGGGTTATGTTGACTGGTCCCTGGGTGGCGCGGGAAAGAGTTAGGTTGAGTGTTCTCAATCCCAGATCCCGGGCCCAGATCTCTCTGCCAGAAGCAGCCTGGCGGTAGAACCTATGTTTTCTGATCCTGAGAGATTACCAGGTAGGGTTGAGTGTCCTCAGATCCAGAGCTTGGGTTTCTCTGCTAGGGGCCGCTGGGTGAGCTGGAGAGAGGGTGCTGTGTCCTTGGCAGGCTGCTTCTCTGTCCTTCCCCTCTGACCTTCCCGTCCACTAGGGCAAGCTTATTGAGGTGCTCTCAGGGGAGTGCCAGAAGGGGTTGGGGCTTCTCGGTCCGATCCTGAGCCGGGGTTTCTCTGCCAGGGGTTGGGGGGGCGCTGGTGATAGAACTTGCTGCTAGACCTTATTGCGCTGGACCCAGGAGAATCTCAGGACGTGTAGAATGACCACAGTCCCAGGTCCCGAGCTGTAGTTTGTTTGCTAAGAGCAGCTGGCAGCACTGGAGTTCAGGCACTGTGAAGCAGCTGTGCGCCTCTTTATCCTTCCGCTCTGCTGCGGCGGCAGGGTTATGGCAGCGTTTGGGGGAGTGCCCGAGAAGATTGGGTTTTCTCAGCCCCGATCTCGGGTTGGGGTACAGACAATGTGTTCTGTGGCAGATTCTGATGGCTGCCTCCTGCCTCCTCCCAAGAGGGAGTAGGGATTTTGAGCTGGGCGCTCAGCTGCTCTCTGCGAGCAGCAGGAGCTCAGTTGTTATGGTGGCGGGTACCCTCGGGCAGCGAGACCTTCCAAGGAAAGACTGGGTGACCAGTGATCAGACTCACAACTTTGCTTCCCCGTGGGGTTTTCTTGCGGCTGGGACTCCCAGTCTCAGGCACCCTTGTGCCCACCAATCCACCTGGGAAAGTGATTGGGACACGACGGCTTGTGGCACCAGCCCCGGAGACCCAAAGCCCGTGTTAGCCGGGTTCTCTTCCGGGTTCTGGCTGGGCAGAGAGTGGACCCGACAGATTCCCATGCCGTGGGAGCCTCCCCTCACCTGGGAAACAAGATCTCTGAAGTTTTAGAGCCCAGAGCTCAGTCTCCTGGTCACTGCACAGAGAGTGCTGTCCCACTTCTCAGACACGCTGTTCTCCCGGTGCCACCATCTTGGCCCCCTCCCTGTTTATTATTTATTGATTAGTTTAACATTGATCTAGTCTAGAGTATAATAATCAGTAAGTGTGAAAAATCATTATGAGTTTTATTTTCAGTAGGTCCAATTTTACTGGGAGGTCTTTTAAGAAATATTAACATTTTGGCTTAATATGGGCTTTTATTGAAAGTACATTGTCAAGGGAAAGGTTATATGCAACTAGTTACTGTGATTTCTCCAGAAGAACGGGGCATGTATGCTCCAAAAATATCCAGACACATTAGTATTTCAGTATTAATTATTATTTGCACACTCTGCAATAATAATATACTTTCCACAAATGAATTTTTCTAGAAGGTATTCCTTTTTTGGTGTCAAAGATTTTTGTTAATATAACAGAAAACCATTATCAATAACACATTATCATCTAGACCTCTTCTGTGTCTGACATTGTTATAATATAGCTTTAAATGGATTTCTTCTACTCTTATTATTATGCAGAAAGGACAGGTAACACAACCTTATCTAAGGTTGCAGTCTCCATTATCTTACTGGGTCTCCATATACAAAAGTAGCAGTTGATATTTTGTGCATGCAGTTGCCATCTTTACATTGTTGATGCTTAAATTAAGGAAACATCTTTTTTTTTTAATGTGATTCACTGGATGCACATAAGAAACAGTGAGTGTCTACCTGGAATAATTTTTTTTAATGTTTAGTATTCAAATGCCTGAAAGCACTAGAGTGCCCTCTTCTCATGTCCCAAACTTCTCTCATTATTACTTTCACGTTCACAAAACAATAGTACGTATATGAAAAAGCCTTGTTTACCTGGAAAGCAAATTCTGACTAATAGTTTGAAATTATAATTATATATTGTAAATTCAAATTATAATTATACGTGCTAATATTCCTAATTCCCAACTCAATTGCAGCTATGCATTTACATTTTCTACTTCACAAACATTAGAAAAATAAGTAGTGGCTCAAGCATCCTTAAATCTCATATGTCTAAATTCTAAAATATAATGAAGTCTTCTTTCCAAACAATTATTATTTAATGAGGTTGTATCCCTACTAAAAGTAATGAAAATTTCCTGTAATATTTTAAGCCCATATATATGTGTGTGTCTATGTACGTTTGTCTCTATATATATATATTTGTAACATTTTAATTTAATACACACAAGATATAATATATATCAAAATATATAGTACCTAGTTTAAATTCACATTGTTAAAGCAAATTTTTTAATTTTTATTTTTTATATTAATTACAGTTTATTGACTTTGTATACCAGTTGTAGCCCCCTCCCTCATTCCCTCTAAATCCCATCCTCCCTTGCTCATCTCCTCCCATGCCCCTCTCCAAGTCCACTGATAGGGGAGGTCCTCCTCCCTTTCCATCTGACCTTCCCTATCAGGTCTCATCAGGACTGGCTGCATTGTCCTCTTCTGTGGCCTGGCAAGGCTGCTCCCAACTCAGTGGGAGGAGATCAAAGAGCAGACACTGAGTTCATTTCAGAGACTGTCCTTATTCTTCTTACTAATGAACCCACTTGGAGACTGAGCTGCCATGGGCTATATCTGAGCAGGGGGTCTAGATTATATCCATGAATGGTCCTTGGTTGTAGTATCAGTCTCAGAAAAAAACCCTGTGCCCAGATTGTTTTAGTTCTGTTTCTCTCCTTGTGAAGTTCCTGTGCCCTCCAGGTCTTACTATCTCCCTCTTCTTTCATAAGATTTCCTGCACTCTGCCCAAAGTTTGTTATGAGTCTGAGTATCTGCTTTGGTACACTGCTGGGTAGAATCTTTCAGAGGCCCTCTGGGCTATACTCCTGTCCTGTTTCCTGTTTTCTCCTTCTTCCAATGTTCCTCCACTTTGGCTTTATGAGCTAGGATTGATCATCTTACCCAGGGTCCTCCTTTTTGTTTAGCTTATTTAGGTGTACAGATTTTAGTATGTTTATCCTATATTATATGTCTAATAACTGTTTACAAGTGAGTATACATCATGTGTGTCTTTCTGCTTCTGGGATATCTCACTCAGGATGATCTTTTCAAGATACCACCATTTGCCTGCAAAATTCATGATTTCCTTGTTTTTTTATTGCTTAGTAGTATTTCATTGTGTAAATTTACCACAATTTCTGTATCCATTCCTCAGTTTAAAACCATGTATAAAATATCTAGATGACCAGCTCTGCTATTTCACAGAATTGTGGCAACGCCTTGAACAAAACATGAACCAATTGCATCTGCCAGTTTGCATTTCAAACTTCTGGAGAAAGTTTCAAGTCTTTCAAAACTCAACTAAACATATAATTGTTCTTTGAAGGGGTATATAGACATCTATATTGACAAATGGGAGTTATTTGACATTAAAATGTGTGCTCCAAAGTTATTTATGCCTATAATTAGTCATGGAAAACATGGAAGCCTAAGGGTTATTTTAACTAAGAACATTTAAAATGAACAATGTAGAGAGAAAGATAGGACAACTGTGGTCCCTTTGAAATAATTTAGTAGTGGACCTACAGAAAGTTTCAAAATAGATATGCACATACAGTTTACAAGCATGCATTTAGGAGAAGTACAAGGCAGATTGAAATTATGGAAATGAAAGAACAAAATACCACTTTCAGGAGGACATAAAGCAAGACAAATTGCAAAGGGAAAATATGAATAACTAAGTCAGGCAGAAACTGGGAGAAAGGCAGGAGCTCCTAGTTAATAATTACTTTGGGTAAAATATTCCCAGATGATCATTTCTTCTCTGCACAATGTCAGAACTGCATTTAATGGTTATCATTTGTATTTGGCCATCCACAAAATTAAGTAGTTCACTGTGTAGTACAAAATTTCAAGTGCTTTGGAATTTCCAGCTTTTAAATAAATTGTTCTTGTCTTACTTGTGGTAATGCATACTTTGGCTTGCAAAAGTTATCATGAATTAAAGTTTCATTAAAAAATACTCATCATCACTGACCATACTATATAAGGATAAAAATCAAGTTTTCTTTTAATGTCTGTGAATGTTCACTCACTTGTCACTGCACATGAGTTCATGTATATTTTCAACTCAGTCCACTTTACCTTCTATGTAAATTAAACATTTAGATTGATTTTCAAAAATGAAATGAATGCAGCTGCACTCAGTGAGGAGTTAATCTATATTTCAGTCACCCTTGAGTTAGCTATACTTTATCTGTCACCTATTCATCTGATATTACATAATGAGCTTTCCTAAATCGAACTTGAACTTTTCCTGTTTCCTCAGATGAACATAGTCTCCACCTGCTCTGGTTGGGATATGGTTCTCTTCCTTAAAAGCCTGAGCTGACATTTGACACCAGTGTAGCAGGGCTGACTGTTCAGGGATCAGTGATACTGCTGAGTATTTAACAAAGGTCAGTGCAGTTTTTGTGGGACTGAATTAATTATAAGATCAAGCTATTACAAAGTGAGGTGATCATTTGTAGCTTGTCTGTTCAGCGTGTATCGATTTTCATAAAGACTTTCCACTGTTATAAGGCAAGATGAGGGCTACATGATACTGGACATCCAGCCTGGAAACTGTAACCATGTTCGTTTGTTTTTGATTTGATTAGGCTTGGTTTGCTTTCTATTTTTTGAGACAGTGTTTCTCTACATTGTCTGTCAACATTAAGACCAGGCTAGCCTCGAACTCACAGAGATATGCCTGTCTCTGCCTCTCAAGTTATGGATTCAAGATATGTGCCATCTGCTTTCTCAGACAATTGGGAATCTCACTTCCTCAAGATCCAGCTATACCACTCCTAGGCATATATCCAAAAAAGGCTCAAGTACACAATAAGGATATTTGCTCAACCATGTTTGTAGCAGTTTAGTTGTAATAGTCAGAAGCTGGAAACAACCCAGATGCCCCTCAACTGAAGAATGGATACAGAAAGTATGGTACATCTACACAATGGAATACTACTCAGCAATAAAAAACAAGGAAATCATGAAATTTCCAGGTAAATGGTAGGAACTGGAAAAAGATCATCCTGAGTGAGGTATGCCAGAAGCAGAAAGACACGCACGGTATATACTCACTCAAATAGACATATAATATAGAATAAACCAACTAAAATCTGTACACCTAAAGAAACTAATGAAGTGGGAGGACCTTGACTAAAATGCACAATCCCCATCCCGAAAGGCAAAGAGGATGGACATCAGAAGAAGGAGAAAACAGGGAACAAGTTAGGAGGGCCTCTGAAAGGCACTACCCTGCAAACTATCAAAGCAGATGCTGAGACTTTTGGCCAACTTTTGGGCAGATTGGAGGGAATCTTATGAAAGAAGTGGCAAGTAGTATTATTTGGAGATGACAGAAGCCCCACAAGGAGAGCAACAGAACCAAAAAATATGTGCTTAAGTGTCTTCCCTGAGACTGATACTCCAACCAAGTAGCATGCGTGGAGATAACTCAGACCCCCTGCATAGATGTAGCCCATGACAGTTCAGTCTCTTAGTGGGTTCCATAGTAATAGGAACAGGATCTATCTCTGACATGAACTGGCCTGCTCTTTGATCGCCTCCCCCTGAGTGGGGAGCAGCCTTAGCAGGCCACAGAAGAAGCCAATGCAGCCACTCCTGATGAGACCTAACAGACTAGGATTAGAAGGAAGGAAAAGAAGACCTCCCCTCTCAGTGGACTTGGGGAGGAGCATGTGTGGAGAAGGAGGAGGACAGAAGGGATTGGGAGGGGATGTGGGAGGGAACTACAAGGGAGATACAAAGAAAATAAAGTGTAAATAATAATAATTAAAAAAAAGATATGTGCCACCCTGTCCTGCTTTGTAAGCATGCTTTAAAGTTACTAACCTTTGAGCATTCTGCTTGGGCAAGACAATGAGGACTATGAAGTCCACTTTTGGGCCTAGATGTAAAATGAACAAGTTTTGTAGTTTGAATATGAAGTGTGTTCACTTAGCAGGTTCATGTGCTGGTTGTGCTGCTGAAATGTGATTGGAGGATACGGGTTCTAATCTCACCCACCTGTGAATGTATTCACGGCTTCAAAATTGGTTGAGTTCCTAGGAAACTGATCTTCATTGGAAGTAATGAAGGACTTGAAAGTATGCCTTGAAGGGTATTTATTGCTTCTCTGTTCCTTTGATCTCCAGTTGTTTCTCTGTAGCTGCCATGAGTTGAACCATCTTTGCAACCACATAGGCTTAGAAGCAATGGGATCAGCTGACCATAGGGTAATATCTCTAAAACCATTAGCTAATAATATATATGTACATATATATTATATATAATATATAATAGTTATATATATTATTATATATTACTGTATATTATATATTACTATAATTATATATAAAATATATATATAATTTTTAAAATTGTTTATCTCGGTTATTTTGCCACAAAAGGAATCTGGTAATTCTCTGGGATGTAAGAAGCTCACTTGGCCCACATTTATTCTCTATGGTGGTATGAATGAAAATGGCCCCTGTAGACTCATAGGGAGTGGCACTGTTAGAGGTGTGGCATTATGAAGTAGGTGTGGCCTTGTCTGAGCAACTGTGTCACTCTGTGTGGGCTTTATGGTTTCAGGAGGTTGAGCCAAGCTCCATGTTACTCTCTCTTCCTTCTGCCTGTTGTTCTAGATGCATGAGATCATCTACCTTTCACCTACCTCTCCAGGACCATGCCTGCCTGCATGCCACTAGGCTTCCTGCCTTGACAATAATGGACTAACCTTTAAACCTTTAAAACAGCCCCAATTAAATCTTCTTTTATAGAACTTCTGGTAACAGTGTCTCTCCATAACAATAAATAAATAAATAAATACATAAATAAACATTCTTAAGACAGTTTCTACTTCATAAATTATTGAATTTATTTTAGTTTTTCCTAGCTTTCCCATGTGTCACAGTGAGAAATGATGGATGCAAGGTCTCTCAGCATTCTTTGGCCATGTATGTCATATACATCATTTGTATGGTAATTTTCTAAAAAACATGCAAGGAGTGCAGCTTGCCTTCTGTTTTTCTTAGCGCTGAGGCTGTCAGTTAAATAGCTTCTAATAGAGTCTGTATCTTTTGTTCCCACGGTCTTGCCTTACTCAGAGTATGTCCTTTCTGTTTCTCTCTCAAAGGCTTTCCTAGAATATATACCAGAATAGGAGAAGGAATATATTGTCTTCTTTGTCTTAGGAAATAAAAGTTCCAGCCTTTTGGACATGTTATAATGTTAAAGGCATTACTAAAATGATAATGTCACATATACACATTGGTATTTGTGTTCCATTCTCTGTAGTACAGCATTAAACCTTCTGCTGATCTTGCCTCCTCCCACCAGCATGTGCTTTCAAGAGGCGCAAATCTTTCTAGACTGGAGTAAGACTGTGAGTTGTGGACCTTGTGTGAGTGTAGGTTTGATTCATTAATGAAAACATTTCCTTGAAATTTAAAAAGTGTTTGGTATAGAAATAAATTCACATTAAATCAGGTATGAAGTATTTCTATTTTGTACTGGAAAAGACATCATATTTGATGCTGGGCTACACTCCCGGTCACTGCTGGATTGAGATGTTGGTAGGAGCTAGTGTGTCAAAACACTGTAAAGGTGATGAGACAATCAATAATGGACACCCAAGGTCTTTAAGGATGGTGCTTAACTTGATCCTTCTTGTCATCGCTCCTTCCATTTTGGACTATGAGGTATGCGATACTGACTGGCGTGATGAGCAGGGAGATTTTAGAGGCTTCAATTTAGGCTTGTTTCTCACTATAAAGGATATTTTTACTAAAGTAGAAGGCTTTTCGAAGACATTGTTCCAATAATTATAAGTCCCTATTTCCCTCAGTACTTCTTTTCTAAGTTGTTTACTCTCTCATTCAGACACTTAAGAAGGTGTTAACCCTTTCATGAAGCTCATTCCAGGTAAACACTCTGATCTAGCATTCAGTAGTAGTCATAATCTGTGTAATATTAGTAATGGCTATGTTAACCTTAGCTGTTCTTTCACTTTGAATGTGACAATTTCCTCGAAACTCATGTGCCGAAAACATTGTACTCAATGCATTGTTTAAAAATGTACAGTTAGTACTGACTGGGTAATCAGAGATTCTGTTGATAGACTCATAATTTGATGACAATTTTGAAGGCTGTTTGAAACTGGGAGTTGAAACAGAGTTGGGGAAGCAGCTCATGTGGAGCATGCCTTGAAAAGTGTACCTTGTCCCCATCCTTGTCTTTTCTTTTTACTGCCTAGCCACCACGTGTGTAGCTCTGTCTAAACATATACTTTTTACAATGATTTCCAGCCATACCAATGCCCAAATCAATGGAACCAAGTGACACCTCTGAAATTATGAACTGAATTTTTTTCCTTTTCATGTTGGTTTTATTATGTCTTTTGTCTCAGTGATGCAAATAGTAATGTAGGTATTTTGAGGGAGAGACCTGTTTCTGGAAAGTTTAAATGGGTAGAGGTAAAACATTGCCTATTTCTATCATTGAACAAATATTTGAGGGGGTACTGCACAATAGTGATCATTCCATAGCACTAAACAAAACATGGCTGCTTATATGTTCTAACACAGAAGAAAACAACTTAGGTGAAAATGAATATCAAAGTAAGAGTACTGTATAATGTGCTGTTCTGCTATAAGCACTACTTGGTAAAATACAAAAGTAACAATTCTTTATGCTAGGAAGAGTTTGAGACAGATTCTCTTTTATTTTTATAGAGTGGTCATTAGACTCCTTTTAAAAGGTGACAATTTAATTTGGGACAATGCTCAAAGAAATTAAAATGTTAAAAAAAATAATGAATTTAAATAGCAGATGGAAACAATTAGAATGCCAGAGAAGCAGCCAGAAGTTAAGATGTGAACAATGGAACAATAAGCCCAAAAGATGGGGTCAGAGTTATAATTAGGAAGCATCAGGTCATGCAGCCCTGCAGAGCTTTCTTGAAGAGTTTGGCTTTCATTTGAAATTAGGAAGGCAAAAGACTTGTGTCAAAGAACAGTACAATTTCATAGGTTGGACAATAATCACCCAGTTTGACATCTTGAAAGAAAACTTGGAATTATCAATTAAATAAAAAAGTGTACATGAGTAGCTAGTAGAAATCTATCTATCCCAGTCCAAATTATGGAATTAAAATGGTGACCCCTACTCAGATGTAGCCCATGGTAGCTCAGTATCCAAATAGGTTCCCTAGTAAGGGGAACAGGGACTATTTCTGACATGAACTCAATGGCTAGCTCTTTGACCTCTCCCTCTCCTGCCCCCGCTTGCTAGGCCAAAGAGGAGGACATTACAACCAGTCCTGAAGGTACCTGATAAGCTAGAGTCAGATGGAACAGGAGGAGGACCTACCCTACCAGTGGACTTGGAAAGGGGCAGGGAGGAGATGAGAGAGGAAGGGTGGGATTGAGAGGGAATAAGGGAGGGGGCTATGACTGGGATACAAAATAAATAACCTGTGATTAGTATAAAAAATAGAAATTATTTTAAACAAACAAACAAACAAAAAATGCTGACACTGAGGTGTGTTTTGGGTATATGCCTAGGAGGGGTAAACCTGGGTCTTGAAGTAATACTATTCCCAGTTTTCTGAGAAAGTGTCAGATTGATTTCAATAGTGATTGTACAAGTTTGCACTCCCACCACCAAGGGAGGAGTGTTCTCCTTTCTCCAAATCCTTGATAACATGTGCAGTCACTTGAGTTTTTGTTCATAGCCATTTGAGCTGTATTGCTGTTACATGTAAATGGTAAATGTCTTTATTTCATCAGATGAGGGGAGAAGAGGAAGAACTTCCTCAGCCTTCCTCCCTCTTTCTGAACTCTTGGTCACTGGTTCAACTCAGATGTACTGGTGCAAATTGCTCTTCAAGCTGTCTGGTTTAAACTGGCTTCTCTTGGATTCTGACTGAGATTTTTTTGCTTAGCCTTACACTAATTTTGGTGATGTTTTAATCTTCTGACTCCATCTCATTCTCCGATCATTCTGTCTTCACCTGTTCTAGCTTGTTCTCTCTGCAACATGTCTCTGTAAAACTCTCCCAGTTAAAACAACAACAACAACTTTTGGTTAAAACAAAACAAAACAACCCTTCTCTTTTCTCTTTCAGTGTTGCACTTAAGTAGTCTTTCTTTCCTGTCCTGTTCTTCTGAGACTTAGGTGTATCCTAACTCTGACTCATTCTGTCAAATCTTTTCTGATTCCTCTCTTTGCTCTTCAATTAGATGTCATTTTCAAACATGGCTGTTTCCTTATATAAACTAACATTTGTACCCTTATAAACCTTTATGCCTTTATAAACTGACTTTAATACCATTTTTTTTTGTATTAAAGGTGTGTACTAAGAACATGTCTGTATTCTACACATCATACTGTAAATCCAGGGCATGTCTGCATTCCTGCAGGATCACATAGGCCTAGAGGGTCTTAGGATGTTCTCCCTTGTAAGAGCAGCCATGTAGCTGGATTAAAATTCCTCTAGAGTTGCATATGTTCACTCAGTTGTTAACACTAATTTCATAGCTAGCTTTCTGTAACACTTAAACAAGATATTTAATGTCCTTTAAAGACAGTAATGTATATATTGATTGTTATCCAAACCCTGCCTTTTGATTTTTTCATTTAAACAACAGGATAATTTCATTTAAACAAAAGCATCTGCAACAAAACTGCTACCATTTATGTTGTGGATATAAACATGTTTTTTGTTTTGGCCCCAGGTGTGGGATGTGGAACTGATTCAGATGGTCCACAGCAGCAGATTATTTGCTTTGTGCAGGCTCTGAGAGAAGCTCTTTGTCAGTTGCAGATAGTTTGAATCTGAGGACACTGGAGAGAGAATAAATGCCCATCCCAGAATGTGTGGAAGAGGAGAAAAGAACAAGGCTGCTCCTGCTTCTATCTTGGTGCTTCTGGTTGTTGTTGTGAGGCAAGAAGATGGATATCTACAAAAACAAGAATTGAATTGGCTCCAAGGAACCCGAGGACCTTGAACAGCAGGAAGCAGCTAAGAAAGAACTGCCCCACCTCCCTCACCAACCATTTCTCTCTCCTACCCTGTATTGGGATGATGGAAAGGGTTGGGGTGGGGCAATACCCTGGGTAAGATGATCAATCATCATTCAGAAAGGCAAACAGGATGGACATTGGAAGAAGGAGAAAACAGGAAACAGGACAGAAGCCTACCACAGCGGGCTTCTGAAAGACTGTACTCTGCAGTGTATCAAAGCAGATGCTGAGGCTCATAACCAAAGTTTGGGCAGAGTGCAGGAAATTTTATGAAAAAAAGGGGGAGATAGTAAGACCTGGAAAGGACAGGAGCTCCATGAGGAGAACAACAGAACCAAAAAATCTGGGCACAGAGGTCTTTTCTGAGACTGACACTCCAACCAAGGACTATTCATGGATATAACATGGAACCCCTGCACAGATGTAGCCCATGGCAACTCAGTATCCAAGTGGGTGTCTTAGTAATGTGAACAGGGACTTTCTCTGACATGAACTCATAGGCTGGCTCTTTGATCACCTCCCCCTGAGGGGAGCATTACAGAGGAAGACAATGCAGCCAGTCCTGATGAGACCTGATGGACTAGAGTCAGATTGAAGGGGAGGAGGACCTCCCCTATCAGTGGACTGGGGGACGGGCATGGGAGGAGATGAGGAAGGTAGGGTGGGACTTGGAGGGAATGAAGGAGGGGGCTACAGCTGGGATACAAAGTGAAAAACTCTAATTAATATAAAAAATAAAAATTAAAAAAACAAAAAAAAGATAGAATCTCAAGAGTGATTTTGATTTGCATTTACCTGGTGACTAATAAAGTTGAACATTTCTTTAAGTGGTTCTTGGTCTTTAGAGATTCCTCTGTTAAGAAATCTGTTTAACTTTGTACTCCATTTTTTTTTGTAGAAAATACAAATAAATAAATTATTTATTTTACAAAATGTGCAAATTGAATCTCAAAGCAACACTATGTAGGTTTTCCAGATGGTGTGTATAAATGTACTGTGCACAGAAGTAATCCAAATATTAATATGCATGCATGTACACAATTGTGCATACAAATACACACACACACACACGATCACATATTCTAATGTACTACATATTATTATTTATTTTATTATCTGCACACCATTTTTAATTGGATTATTTGATTTGTTGGTTTTTGGTATAATGTTCTTGTGGAATGTATACAATTTAACCTTGTTCATTCAAATGCTAATTACTCTACCCCACTATCTGGTTTCAATCCAGACATTGCATTATGATGATTATTCTAGCATTACCTGTCTCAAGATTGTGTAAACATGCTGCCATTTGTTCTCTGTATTGCCAATAAAAGCAACTAGCCAGTGCTCAGCAATGGAGAGAAAAGGGTGGGGCATCTTGGTCTGGAGGGAAGGAGAAGAAAGTGAGTAGGAGGAGAGATCTCAGAAGAGAAGACCAGGAAACACCAAGAGAAATTAAATGAACCTAAGATATGACTAAAAAGCAAGTATAAGGTGGGAAATCTGAAAGGGAGGAAGCTTTGGGGACTTGGAAGTTTAGGATGGAGTAATTATTGCCAATTATTTTGCTCTAGGTTAATTAAATAAATCCTAGTTTCTATACAACCAGCGTATACAGCTGGTTAAGAAATAACTGCTGCTTAACTAAAAGATAAATCAATTATTAAAATCATCAACTGTTGTTGTGTAATTTCTTGTGTTCTTTATCTATTTTGGATATTAGCCTTTGGTGAAATGGAGAGTTGGTGAATATCTTTTCCCGTTCTGTAGGCTGCCCTTTTTGTCCTAATGATGTTGTCCTTTTCATTGCAGAACCATTTTGATTTCATGAGGTCCCATTATTTGTTGATCTTAGTACCTGAGCTGTTGGTGTTCTGTTAAGAAAGTTGTCTCCTGTATCAATGTGTTCAAAGCTATTCCTCACATTCTCCTCTATTAGATTTAGTGCATCTGTTTTATGTTAAGGTCTTTGATCCACTTAGACTTGAATTTTGTGCAGGGTGATAAATATGAATATATATTCATTTTTCTACATGTAGACATCCAGTTAGACCAGCATCATTTGCTGAAGATGCTTTCTTTCTTCCATTGTAAGGTTTTATCTTCCTTGTCAAAATCAAGTGTTCATAAGTTATTTATTTCTGAGTCTTTGATTCCATCCCATTAATGGACCCGTCTATCTTTTGCTAATACCACATGGTTTTTATTACTGTTCTTCTACAGTACAGCTTGAAATCAGGGATGGTGGTACCTCCAGAAGTTCTTTTATTGTACAGGATTGTTTTCACTAGCCTGAGTTTTTTACATTTCCATGTCAGCCCATGCCTGACACAAGTAATGGTGTTCTGATATAGTTACAGACAGGAGGCTAGCATTAACAGTCATCTTAGAGGCTTCATACAGTAGCCAAAGAAAATAGATGCAGAGACCCACAGCCAAACATTAGGCATACCTTGGAAAATCTTATGGAAGACTGGGGAGGAGGGATGGAAAGAGCCAGAGAGGTCAAGGACACCACAAGCAAATCTCCAAGAACAACTAACCTGGGCCCATAAGGGATCAGAGACTGAACCACCAACCAGTGACCATTATGGGATGGACCTAAGACCCCAACACATATCTAACAGATAAATAGCTTAATCCTCATGTGGAACCTCTAACAGTAGGAGTACGGACTGTTCCTGGCTTTATTGCCTGCCATTGGATCACTTTTCCCTAACTGGACTACTTTGTCTATCCTCAGTACAAGACGATGCTCCCAGCCCTACTTGATAAGCCCAGGAGTTGACAGTCACAGAAAGTTGCTCCTTCTCTGAGAAGAAAAGGAGGGGGTGTAGGGAAGGACAGGGCAGTAGAGGAGGGAGGAAAAAGTTCTGATATGGAAGCAAAGTAAATAAATTAATTAGTTAATGAAAAAGATGGTGACAGTGGGCATGTAATACACTGCTGGTTTTGGCTCTCTTTTAAAACTAGGGTCAAGAGAATCTCATGCTAGCAGTTTGTGGGTTATTAAAAAAGAAAAACAAAAACCTTAAAAACCACTAAGTGTTTGGGCCTTAGCATCTGAAAAGGAGCACCAAGAAAATAGTTGAGATACACCTGGGATGATTCAAGTTAAAGAAAAAGAAAAAAAAAAAAAAAAAGCAGAGATGAAGTGGATGCACTCAATCCATTTATCATTTATTTCTACTTGAAAAGATGGTAGCCAGAGGCTATTTTAAGTTGTGGGCTGGCTTTCCCCAGGGTCAGAAGATTGTCCAAGGTGCCTGAATAAACTGCATTGAGAAGAACAAAAAAAAAAGATCAGAAAGAAGGAGAGGAGGACCTCCCCTATCAGTGGACTTGGGGAGAGGCATGCATGCAGAAAGGGGGGGAGGGTGGGACCGGGAGGGGAGGAGGGAGGGGCTTATGGGGGGATACAAAAGGAATAAAGTGTATTTAATAAAAGTTAAATAAAAAAATTGAAAAAAAAAGAAAAGATGGAATAAGCTGATTGCTCTCATTTTCCCTTTTTCAACTATTTCCATGAACATTACCAGAAGTTAACTTGATAGAACATGTGATACTTACTACTTTTGTAAGATAGATCTTCACATGAAGATTTATTTAAAATGAGTTGTGTGGTTCCTTAAAATTACATTTTGACTCAAACCTGCTCAAATATTTGGAAAGAAAATGGCCTAATCGGGTCATCATAGCATCTTTTCTATGCTGAACTAATAACATATTTTTGAAAAACTCCATTTAAATGGTACAGGTGATAATATATGTCTACTTTCCATGTCACTCCCAAATGTACTGGAAGATGAGCCACAGGGGAAGCCTGTATGTTAGAAAGGAATGCTTCATTTAGCTATTTCAACATGATGGCTGAAGGGTGCTATAGATGGAACTGCTCAGAAAAGATTACATATCTTGGCTTCCGGCTAAGAAAAAAAAAAAAAAAACATAAAAAAGATGGCTCTAAGGGCTAAGAGCTTTATTGAAATTCTCCAGAAGCTTTACAGGAAGAGTGAGCTCCTGACTTGTTATCAGGTACCTGCATTTGGGCCTCCTGACACTCTATAATTGAAATTCACTGCCTGGCCTTTAGTCTATAAAAATGGTATGCTGTCATTAGCACTGGCTGCTCGCTGTATTCTCCTGTCACTCCTTAGGCAAGCTTAAACCACCTCAGATGAAATAGCCTATTTCATGTCAGACCTTGGAGTTTGCAACTATTAAAGTAGAAAGCTAAAGCAATGTTTAGCAATGTGGTAAAGACTAATGCAGGAGGATTGCTGGAGAAATAGGAGTCTTTCATTTTCAAAAATCTGTTAAAAATTAATGCCATCACTTGGTACCATCTCTATTCTACTGCTCCTGTCAGAATGAGAGTTATTACTTTCTTAATTGCACTTTAATTTAACCTGATAATGCTACACTCTCTACCTTATCCTCGAAGAAGCATTTGAATGTTAGTTCAGCAATAAGACATGTTAATGTAAGAAGTACAAGGTAATATTTCACATCCATGATATGAGGAATTGAGGCAATTACATGTTAGCCAGGAAAGAAAAGCAAAAGAAAAAATGTCATACTGCCCATTTTTTTAAGCACCTGCATAAGGAGAACTTCTTAGTTTGTGTGGTGAGTCCTTCCTTTGAAACAGAATTCATTGTGTCATTTGTTTCCCAGGGTTGCATGCAGAGAAATGTTATAGTCAGAGAAATGATGTTTTTCCTGGTGACCAATATTAGGAGGGAGATACTTCATTATCAATATACACAGAGCAGGCTGGCTGTGGATATCTATAGTAATTGAGTTATCTCAGTTTACCAAAGAGCAAAGGGTGGATGAGAGTGAACCTTCCTACTGAGCTAAGAAGTCAAACTAAGAAACATTAGAAGGTCATTATTATTATCTTCTGAATTTCAGTTTTACATTTAGTGCTATGAAAGGATTTTTATCAAAAGTAAAAATAAATAAAAAGTATGAAATGATTCTGACAAAATTAAAGTATGCAATTTCTGGACAATAGGTAGGTGAACTGGTACTCTGGGAAGCAAAAGCAGATGGATCTCTGTGAGTTCAAGACCAGCCTTGTCTACAAAGCAAGTGTGTTTAATTGGCATCACATGACACCATTTGCTGTCTGCCCCAGATACTTTGTGGTTAAATTCTATAGTTTAGGGCTGTGGAGATGACTTAATGACTTAAGTGCTTGCTACCTAATGTGACAATCTCAATTAGGCTCTCCACAACTCACATAATGCCAGATAAATAAGCCATTTTTACTTCTAAAATTCATATAATTCTCTACATTTCTAGAGACTTAATTCAGAAACTTTAATGGTAAGAATCAAAGCTGTCATAAAAACATCCTCCACTCAACCTTATGTCTATCTTAGATGCTAAAATAATACAGTTAGTTGTTGATTAATTGACGAATTAAAGTTATGTGTTCCTTGACTAACCTATTTTTCATAAGTGCCCTAATTATGCTATATTGATATCTTCACGTTACAGTAATAGAATATGAATATCTAGTAATAATAGTATGTTTTGGCTTGTTCTAAGGTAAGTATAGTTTGATCTGGTAGAAAGATTGTTAAAGGGTAAACACAATTAAATAAGTGGTGCTTAGACTAAATATCAGTGGTTCTCAACTTCCCTAATTCTGTGATCCCTTAATAGAGTCCCTTATGTTGTGGAGAAAACAGAAAAAGGATCTGTTCCTCTTTACCCATGACCATGAATGATGTCAAATGCAAACAGCATATTGAGTTTCCAAGTAAGCATAAGCAGGCAAAAGTAGAAAGTTTATCTGGTCTTCTGCCTGAGTAGACCCTGCGTAGAAAGAGGGTTAATCAAAAGGAATGTGTTTCTTTCAGATAGGGAATGGAATATTAGGATTTGAAAGAAGACTCCAAAAAAGAACAGTATACCTCACACCTTTGTTCTCATGTTTCATGTCATAGAGTAAATCAAAAGGATACCATAGAGGGAAGGAGAAGGTGAGAGAAGGAGGGAAAGGGGGAATGAAAATAAAGGAAGGGAAAAAGGAAGAAGAGATAAAGAGTAATGACATGGGGATCCAAGAGGGCAGCAATCAGCTCGCACCATTTATGAAAGGCAGAGGATTTGAAACTCTGAAATTGGTGAGTGGAGGGGCAACTGAAATCAGAAAACTGACATTGTGGCAACCTGAAGGAGAGGGTCACCACAGGAGCAGAGAACTTTGTGATTCAGCTCAGATGCAGACTTCTTTGTGAACAGAGAGGGACACTTTCCTTCTTCGGGCTTTCCTCCCCCTCGGAGGAACTGAGGTACAGCACCAGTGGCATAGATCTTGCTTCCTGAGAACCAAGACAGCAGAGGCGGGAATACTAGCTCCTCAGCCTCAGAAGCCAGGATCACCCGTGTCTGGAACCCGATATCCACATTATAATCCTGCCTGGGACCCAGGCCTGCAAGCGGCCGGCCATACCAACTCCACAGATCCTGAGTGTAAGAGCTGCTCAGTCCCTCAGTGGCAGACAGCACAGCAGACTGTGCAGCCACCAAAGTCCAGTGGTCCTGCAAAACCTCTGGGGGCATCAAGCTCTGAGCCATGGTAGTGGCTACACAAGACCTCCCAACAGGCATCTAGACAATCCAGTTTTGCAGCTGAAACTGGAATCCCAGGAACAGCAGCTGCATCACCACTGAGCTGTCTGAGAGCACATTTGGCTCATCTGGTCCAAATCTGCCAGTAGAGAACAAGAGGAACCCCTGTTCATTTCGATTTGACCTGCTAGAGAGTGAGTGCGCCCCCAAGTGCCTGCAGAGTCCTAGATCCAGGGTGCTTTTAAGCTAGCAACCAGACATCAGAAATCTCCCACCCACACATCCACTGTGGGAAACAGAGGGTTCCTTGGGACAAGGAAGCCCTGACTCTGTGGAACTACCAGCGGAGTTTAGACAAATAGCTCCTGGAGCTCCCTTAGAGATGATTACCAGCAGCCAATAGGCCTCTGACGTACTCAGAGAATTTGTGCACGTGATCATCATCAGCGAATGCTATAACTTCAGTGCCCATGACCCCTTCGGTGACTGCAAGGTGTCCTCCCTCACACTGAAGGCCTCTACATTCTCTAGCATCCTGTCCCTCAAGACAAACTTCTATGCATATGAACATGCTCTTTGCTTTTGTCCTTCTGAGACCTCAGACATTCCTCCCGGTACAGCTGAAGCACCAATGCACATGCTGAAACCATTGGACCTCTCTCATATCCCTGAAGAATTCTCCATATACCAGAGAAAGCCAGTACCAATCTGAAATGCAGATCCCAAGAACAAATAGTGCAGGTTACTGTTAAGCAAATGGCCAGATGTAGGTGAAAGAACACATCCAACAAAAATCGGGAAATCATGGCTTCACCAGCAACTCCCAAAATCAATGGATACTCCAATTCATCAGAAACACAAGAAAATGACCTTAAATATATGCTAATCCAGTTATTAGAGTCACATAAAGAGGAAACAAACAAATCTCTCAGAGAAATAGCCAAGAAAATACAGACAATTAAAGAGGAATTGAACAAATCTCTCAAAGAATTGACCTCCCAGGTGGAGGCTGAGAAAGAGGAACTGAACAAAATTCTCAAAGAAACACAGGCAAATATAGCCAAATAAACAGAGGGACAAGTACAGGCAAAATTAGTGACATATAGAGAAGAAACGAACAACAACAACAACAAAAAAAAAAATAGAGGCCATCATAAAGAGACAGGAAGCCACGTTCAAACAGATGAAGGAAATGGTGAAAGTCAAAAATAGAATTAGAATCAATAAAGAAAACACAAACAGAGAAAACCCTGGAGCTGGAGAACCTAGAGAAAAGATCAGGAACCACAAAGGTAAACATCACCAACAGAATACAAGAGATGGAAGAAAGAATCTCTGGTGCTGAAGATATGCTTGCAGAAATACTTCTCTCAAAGAAAAAGTAAAATCAGAAAAGTCACAAACAAACAAAAAAAAAAACCAAAACATCCAAGAAGTCAAAGACGCCATGAAAAGGTGAATTCTAAGAATAATAGGAATTGATGAAAAAGAAGATTCCAGTCTCCAAGGTCCACAACATATCTTCAAGAAAATCATAGAAGAAAATTTCACTAACTTTAAGAAAGAGATGTCCATAAACATACAAGAGGCCTACAGAACACCAAACAGACTAGACCAGAAAAGAAAATCCTCAGGTCACATCATTGTCAAAACAGTAAATATACAAAACAAAGAAAAGATATTAAAAGCAGCAAGGGAAAAAGGCCAAGTAACATATAAAGGTAGACCTATCAGAATCACATCAGACTTCTCAACAGAAACTATGAAAGCCAGAAGGGCCTGAGCAGAGGTCATGCAGACTTTAAGGGACACAGATGCCAATCCAAACTACTATATCCAGCAAAGCTTTCAATCAACATAGATGGAGAAATAAAAATATTCCATGATAAAAGTAAATTTAAGCAATTTCTACCCAGCAAACCAGCCTTCAGAAGATACTAGAAAGAAAACTCCAATTCAACAAAAACAACTACACCCAAGAAAACATAGGATACAGATATTGCCCATACAAAAAGTAACAGAAAACAAGCACTGAATCACAGTAAGACCACCAACTCTACAATAAAAGGAACTAACATTCATTGGTCATTTTTATCTATCAACACCAATGGACTCTACTCTCCAATAAAAAGACTAACAGAATGGGTGAGGAAACAGGATCCAACATTCTGCTCTGCTGCATTCAAGAAACACACCTTTGCAACAGAGGAAAAAAAGACAGCATCTTCAACAAATGGTGCTGGTCTAACTGGATGTCTACATGCAGTAAAAATGAAAATAGATCCATATTTATCACCCTGCACAGAACTAAAGTCCAAGTGGATCAAAGACCTCAACATAAATCCAGATAAACTAATCGTTTAGAAGAAAACCTGAGGAAGAGCCTGAACTCATTGGCACGGGAGACAACTTCCTGAACAAAACACCAAAAGCACAGCCTATAAGAGCAACAATCGATAAATGAGAAGTCATGAAACTGAAAAGCTTCTGTAAAGCAAAGGACACTCTCATCAGAACAAAAAGAGAAACTACAGATTGGGAAAGGATCTTCACCAACCCTATATCTGACAGAGGGCTGATATCCAGAATATATTCAGAACTAAAGAAATTTAAAAGCAATAAACCAAGCAATCCAATTATAAAATGGGGTATGGAGCTACACAGAGATTCTCTGTAGAGGAATATAGAACGGCAGAGAAACACCTAAAGAGATGCTCAAAGTCCTTAACCATCAGAAAAATGCAAATCAACCTGAGATTTCACCTTACACCCATCAGAATGACAGAAGTTAAAAACTCAAGTGACTGCACATGCTGGAGAAGTTGGGCAGAATTGAGAACCCTCCTCCATTGCTGGTGGGAATGTAAACTTGCACACCACTTTGGAAATGAATCTGGGTCATCTGGCGTTTTCTCAGAAAATTAGGAATAGTGCCTCCTCATGACCCAGCTATACCATTCCTAGGCATATATCCAAAAGAATCTCAAGTACACAACAAGGACATTTGCTCAACCATGTTTGTAGCAGCTTTATTCATAATAGTCAGAACCTGGAAACAAGACAGATGTTCCTCAGTTGAGGAATGGATACAGAAATTGTGGTACTTTTACACAATGGAATACTACTCAGCAATTAAAAACAAGGAAATCATGAAATTTGCAGGCAAATAGTGGGATCTAGAAAAGATCATCCTGAGTGACGTATCCCAGGAGCAGAAAGACACACTTGGTATATACTCACTTATATAGACCTATAAGATAGGATAAACATGCTAAAATATGTGCATCTAAAAAAGACAAACAAGAAAGAGGACCCAGGGTAAGATGATCAATCTTCACTTAGAAAGACAAATGGGATGGACAGGGGAAGTAGGAGCAAACAAGTAATAAGACAGAAACCTACCACAGAGGGCCTCTGAAAGACTTTACCTAGCAGTGTATCAAAGCAGATGTGGAGACTCATAACCAAAACTTGGGCAGAGTGCAGAGAATCATATGAAAGAAGGGGGAGTTAGTATGACCTGGAAAGGACAGGAGCTCCACAAGGACAAAATATATCAGGGCACAGGGGCCCTCTATGAGACTGTTTCTCCTACAAAGGACCATGTATGGATATGGTATGTATGAACCCCTGCTCAGATGTAGCCCATGGTAGCTCAGTAACCAAGTAGGTTCTCTAGTAAGGGGAACAGGAACTATTTCTGACATGAACTCAATGACTGTCACCTTTCCACACCCCCCCCCCAAGGGAGAAACAGTCTTGCTAGGCCACAGGGAAGGACATGGCCATCAGTCCTGAAGATACTTGATGAGATAGGATCAGATGGAAGGGAAGGAGGACCTCCCCTAGCAGTGGAAAAGGGAAGGGAGACTTGGAAAAGGGTAGGGAGGAGACAAGGGAAGGAGGGTGGGATTGTGAGGAAATGAAGGATGGGGCTACAGCTGGCATATAAAGTAAATAATCTGTGATTAATATAAAAAAAACTAAAAAAATAACATTAACAGTAAAAAAAAGTAGTAATGACATAAAATTAAGAAAAGAAAAAAGAGAGAAATAGAAAGGAAGAGAAGTCATGAGGAGTTGGGGCCATTTACCTTATGGGTACCTGTTTGTGGTCTTGACTCAACTTTCCTGCACACCTTTGCTTTGCAGTTCTTAGGGAATAAATCTTATCTTTAAAGAAAGAAAAGAACAGCAACAGTGAATGAATGGGCATTTGGTCACTAGTGCAAAAATCTGCTTTCCTCAAGGCCCAGGGGTATGTTCTCAAACCTTTGCCACTGATATGTAGGGGAGACTCCCTGGAGCACTGAACCAATATTACTCTGTAAATTGATCATTTTCTCACTTATTCTATTTAAGTTTAGAAGCCTGTTTCTCTCAACATTTGCTTGAGGCAGAGATCATACCTTCACCATGTCTGTGCAGACAGACACAAAAAAGGGACCTGAATGTTGAAGAGGTCCATGCGTAATAAACACTAGTATGGCTATATAGGAAACAACAGCCCTCAGTGAGAAAAGGTAACTAAAATGTTTTGAATAGGTGGATCAAATTCCATGGAGAACTTGGTGAAATTTTACAAAAGAATGTAAAATATTTCAAATAATGGTCGGGAGAATGACCATGATTAAGAAGGCCTATGATATACCATTTTTGTGTGAGTTTTCATTTTATTGAGACAGTCTCATGAATCGTAGACAGGCCTGGAACAAACTAGGCAAACAAGGATAACTTTGAACCTCAGATTTTCCTGCCTTTACCTTCAGATCCCTTTAATTATATGCTTGTGTCACTATACCTGATTTATGTGGTGCTAGCAGTCATCAGAATAATTCACACATACCACATTCTCAGCCTTCATCAACATTCTGTTTTTGGAGAAAAACAAAGCCATTTTTGGCTATATTTTTTACTTGTAGTATGATCCTATTGACCCCTTCCATATACAATA
Source organism: Rhombomys opimus (assembly GCA_010120015.1). Classification (NCBI taxonomy): domain Eukaryota; kingdom Metazoa; phylum Chordata; class Mammalia; order Rodentia; family Muridae; genus Rhombomys; species Rhombomys opimus. Next base: position 2,585,327 of record REGO01000261.1, on the reverse strand, counting down.
TAGCTCCTATATCTGTGGATCAAGTAACTTGGCAGAAGAGGTAAGAGTGAGAATACCTGGACATCTTCTGTGAAACAGTCTTTCCTTGAAGTGGCTGCATAAGCAAGACCAGCACAATGACGTCAGTGGACATGCTAGCACCTAAGTGATAGAATTTCAGCAAGTCCCACCACTAGCCAAAGAACTGCAGATACTTAATGACTACTGGGCTAACGAGAATTTGCCTGTGCTTTATAAGCCCTCTTACAGGATGTCCAGTGAAGAACAATCAGGCCTTAAACCATATGCACATAAACAACAAAAACTGGCTCAGTATGCTATATTTATTTATTTGTGGATGCATGTGTGTGAGCATGTGTGGTATCAATAATTAAGGAAAAGAGGCTAACAATTTAAAGAGTGGAAAAGGGTATGGAAGGGGTTTAAAGGAGAGTAGTTTGAGGTAGGAGAAGGAGGAAGAAAAGAGAATGGGGAAGTTATGTAATTGTATTTCAATTTTTAAAGTATTTAGAAAGAAACCAAGAAACAAAGAAAAATAATTCTCATCAATGCTTGTATGACTGGATTTATATTTCTCATAATAGGAAATGAATACATTCCTTGTGGTCACTGTTAGGAGCTAACAGTGATGATTAACTAGATGATGGGATGGTGGCAGTGATGGTGGTTATACTGATTATAAGAAAGTAAAAACTCAGCCCCAGGATGTGAACACTGTTAGTATTGCCAGGGCAACGTGCTGGGATCATTCTAGCTGAAATGAATGCTGGGGATGCTGATGTTGCTGTTTGCATTAGAAATGGATCAATCCCAGTCACTTATGTGGGGACATTCACGGGCAGATCTAGTCCTGTCTCACACAGAGACCATGCTCTTCCAGTCTCCCACACTGTGTACTGAATCTATGGATGACTAATCTTTGAGGTTTTTTTGTGTGCGTGTTTGTGAAAATGCCACTTTGCTTACTGATTTCCTATGTCTGGTTGCAAACTATTTGTCATCCCCACAGTCACACATTTGGCTGCTGTCAACTCTGCTAAAGAGTCATTGTATCAACATGTTTTTTTTTTTCTTAACTTGAGGATTTTGTTCTTCTGTGCAAGCAATATGTCACAACTTAAGTTTTCTCCTAAATCCAATTCAAAAACAATCTTAGTTTATTTTTATTCTTCTTTTCATTGAACATGTCTATATATCCTCAGCATCAATGTCCCATTGTCTACTCTTGTATCTTACTTTTGTTTTGAAGCAAAAGATCTAGCAGGAAAATTACCATCCCTTTACAAAAAACAACACGTATCAGATTTTATTTTCTTTATTACCAGGTGCTGAAGCAAGGCCAATATAGGTAAAGACATCTTGAGTTACTTCTATCCCTTTGTTGTGAAAGGTTGAGATTTTCTTGCTTTTTATATCACCACAACAAAATAACATGAAATCAAGGGGAAAAGAAGAAATCTGGGAAAGTCTTAAGGAAACTAAAAGGAAGATTTCAATGGGTTTTGGCTTATACCATCCAGCACATTTACTTATATGTGTGCATACACACAAATGCACACACACACACACACACACACACACACACACACACCATCAAGCAACACAGTTTTTGTGTTTTGTTGCACAGTCAGCCTATGCAACCAGGTTTGCCTGCACTCTGCATTGTCTTTCTTCTGCTTCCCAAGTGCTAAAATGGCAGGGGTGCACTCAACACTACTCAGCTTTGAGAAGTGCACAAGTGAACTGATGGAATCTGTTTTTTTTTTTCTCTCTCTCTCTCTATAGAGATGAGAATATATGACCCAAACATCTCATGAGACAGATTTAGAATAAAAAAAGCCTAAGCTTGATCTGAATCTTCCATTTAGATTAAATGTTCCTATAAATGAATTACTAAACAGAATCTTCTGGCGTCTGAAAGATCAAAATAAAGGCAACAGTTTGTCTTGGTTAGCTTCACTAAGTTGTTTAGCAACATATTTGCTATCAAAGTTCTTTGAAGTAAGATCTAGGTAGCTCAAACATGCCAAAATCTTTTATAATTGACAAAATAAATACAAGTGATATGTTGACTGAAAATCACAGCTACTTTCAACTTGTCTTGAGATGATAGTTTCCTGGACAACTTTAGTACCTAACAAATATCAGTGCTTGAAAGGAACAAAATTACTTGGAATAATATGCACCCAGACTAGCATATGACTGTACTTAGGAAAGGCTCGTGATAGTTACACCCTTCTGAAAATCTATGGTGGTGACACAGCAGAGATCACAGAAGTGAATGCACTATCTTCTTTTGTAGAAGGTGTCTTGACTCTGTACCAGAAAACAGGTTACCATCTTAATTAGAACATCACTCATTATGTATCCATGCCCAAATTTTTCTTATAATTTCCTCCTTTTTAATACTGAAATAAGGATAAGGAAGAAATCGCAAATACGTTAAGTGGAAACTTAACCCAGTAAAATGATAAAACAAAGCTAGAACTGAAAACTAAAAGGTTTTTCCAAAATATCTCAGTGATATTAGAAAGGTAAAGGTGTGTGTGTGTGTGTGTGTGTGTGTGTGTGTGTGTGTGTGTGTGTGTGTGTTTTCTGGTCTTTGTTTTAAGTATAAGACTGAGAAAAACAATAATTCAAACACATTGAATTAGCAGTAACTTCTGACTCACCCATTTAAATTTTTAATTAAAATAATTGCATGTGACCTGAAGGGCATGATGTCCTGCCTGTCAATATGAAAGGACAACGATAAAACAGTATAAATCAAAAAGTGTTAAAAAGTATTATAACTTCATTAAATGGTTGAGTGCGTAAAATCATATTGCTTATACAGATTAGTATAGAAACAGAAACATGTTGGGTAAAGACACTAATTGATCTCTTAGTTCAATTAAAAAAAACACAGATATTTAATAACTGATGTAAATGAACTGAAGAAGAAAATGCTCAATAAAAGCAATTTCCTGTCACCTAGCTTTCATTCTTTAGTTCACATCACATAGTAGTAAAGCTACATAGAACACATTTACCTGAAGTTTACTTTTAAGAATCAGAAATTTTTAGATCACTGTTCTCTGGAGCATTTTATCTGAAGCTAAATATTTAAACTGGTATTCCAGGACACAGTTCTATCTAGCGCGCGCACACACACACACACACACACACACACACACACACACACACAATTCTCAGATTTATTTCGATACAAAATCTTTACCATTTTATTTTAATGTTGCTATTTTTATTTTTATTCACGGGTGTGTACATGTGTTCTTGGGAATATCTGCCGTGTGTGTGTGGGGGGGGGGGTGCTGCAGAAGACACCTAATGTGGTGCTGGGATTTGAACTAGGGTTCTCTGGAAGAAGAGCAAGTGCTCTTAATTACTGATCCATCTCTTCAGCCTGGTACCACATTTTTAGAAGGAAAGAAATAAAGCTTGGCTATACTGTCCTTCATTTTTCACTATCTGACTCCTTTATGATTCAAAGAGATGCTGTTCTCCAGGATCCTTTAAGTTTCTTACAAGTGAGACTGTGGTATTGGCAATGCAGTCAACTCCTCATCATCATAATCTCCAAACTCTCCTATTTTCTGTAGCTTTTATCTTTAGCCATTTTTTTTTATACTGATGCCTGTTGTGTAAGCAGTATCTATTGCCATTACTCAGCAGATCCTTCCTCAAGTTTATGGCCTCAAGGACTCTCCATGTTTCTCAGTTATGGTCAATTTTGTAAGAACTATACTGTTGAATTTAATCCAAAAGAATGTTCATCCACCTCTTACACTTCTGTGCTTGAAGAAAAACTCAAAACAGTGATACATTGCCGTATGGTGGAGTTTCTCTTGGCAAGGAAAAAAACAGATAATTTTATTGGAGACATAAAGCTTAGCAGAGCTTTTTCCTCCCCAAACTAACAACATCCTATCCCTGAGACAACTGGATACAATCTATTTTAAATCTTTTTCAGATTTTTAAAAACAAGTTTATTAAAGCAATGTGAGTTATTAGAGCCTCATACCATTTGTTAAAAATAGTAGGCTAGATAACTTTTGAGAACTAAGGGCTAGTGTAAGGAAACACTGATGCAAAGAAGGAATGTAAGACACAGGATGATATGGATTCAACTTCTACTGTACTTTAAAATTCTCTCTCATGTGTATAAAAACTTTACTTTTTGCACCCTTGGAATTCCTTTGAAATAAGTCATATACTGTACTCAATCTTATATATATTCATTAGGACAACACTAGGAAGGGGAATAAATAAAAGAGACAAGGACTCTGAGTCAATCTTTTTTGTGTGTGTGACATGAGGTTTAAGTTTAAACAGGGAAAGGATTGGGAAAAGAAGTAAGCCATTCTCTTCAAGATGGGTGCCTACCCATCACTTCTCCTACAAGATGATAATAAGAAGTCTTTTCTGTTTGAGGAGATAAGATAGTAATTATAAGATTATAATTTTTTCTTCAGGGTGAATGCTATTGTCATGGACAACTGCCCAGTCCAATGGTTAGGTCCATTCTATGAGGTTTCAAAATTCTCTCAACTCAGGTGTCTTTAGGAGAAAGGTTAAGGCCCTTGACTTATGTCTGTTACCTTCAGCCAAATAGCTGAGATAGAAAGACAGAGATGTCAGGTTTGACCCTACTTTTAGTAACCTTAATCACTGTTATTGGTGAAGGCCTTAAAAAGTGTGGTGTGTGTGTGTGTGTATGTGTGTGTGTGTGTGTGTGTGTGTGCTATGAATTTGTTTTTTTAGATTTGCAGGAAGCTGAGATCAATTTTATATATAATTCATTTCGAGACATTATGTTTACTTTCTCTCTAATAGAATCTGATTGATTTCATTACATCCACAGCAACAGCTATGAATGAAGAGGATTCACTTTTAAAGTTGTTTTTAACAGTATAGTACACAGAGATAATGAATATTTCAACTCCAAAGCAAAAAGGAAGGAACACAAGAATGTGATATGATATCTAGTTACACTGCATTTTATCATTTTATTCTCTGCTCTAAAGTTTATCATGGATATTCTTCTCTTGCATATTAATTATTTCCCTGATAGATAAGACTATATTCATAGAACTCTTTAATTATTAGGATGCTTCTAATTTCTTGAGTGCACTGGGATATTTTGACACTTTGGGAGGTGAATTACATAAGGTTTTCCTTTCTTTTAATTTCTGAAATTAAAATATAATTACGTAATTTTCTTCTTTTATTTTCTCCCTTCAACCCCTGACACATATACCACCCATTCTCTCTCTAAATTTCATGACCTCTGTTTCTTTAATTGATAACATATTGTTATATGGTCCTAAAGATATAAATGCAAATCTGTCAAATAACGCTACATGGATGTATACGATCTCATAGCTAACCTATCTGAAACATCTGCAACTCAACTCCTGCGCCCAAAGCTTAGGGAAAATAACCAAAAGGGAAGAAAATATTTTAAGAGGCAGAGGAGCAAGAAGTCTGTTGTGAGACTGTGTCTCTTAGAAATGTAAGGAAATCTATATACATTATGTCTCATCATGGCTGTCTAAATAAAACTTAAATCAGAATAAGATCAATAGATGTGTTAACACAATAAGGGGAAATCTCACACAATTCCAACAACGTGTTTTACTGTTTATTGAAAATACATTATTTTCTCACATAAAATACCTATAAAATCCATCTACTTATAATTATGTTTAAAAGAAAGGCATACGGTCTATGTTTTCATGACATATTCCTATAAAGCAATGCTATTAATTTTTTAATATGAGAAATAAATTTAACTTGGCATCCTACATATATTTACTTGCTCAAATTCAAAACACACCTATTCTATTTTTTTTCATTCCGAGAATATAATGTGGAGAAACCGAGATAGTTTCTTTAATTTCAAAAATAATTACAATCTTGCATTATTTTTTATCAAACACATCAAAACAACCTTCCTTTTTCAGGATGTCAGTGCATATCCTCATGTGGCCTTTTATTTATCTAAGTATAAGAACTACAAACCTTCTTTAAAAAGGTCCACAGAGAAAACACCATCATGGTAGGAAGAAGGTTAGAAAAATGCAGAGGGCAAGCACACCACCAGGACACAAATTCCATGAGAGAGAAGCTCTACTTTTGTCATCCTTAGCCACTACCATAGAAAAAGCGAGTGTAAGCACGTGAAATTACACATTGTTCATGGGAGAAAGGAAGGAGGTTTTCCTGCTGCCTTACCTTCAGCTTATTTGAGAATATCAATATGTTTCATTTAAGACCAAAGAGAGGAGGTTTATAGATGGAAAAGAAGGACTGAATTGATTCAGTGGAAATATGGATTTTTGTGCTTTCTTCGTTATTATTATTATTAGTAGTAGTATTTACAATTTATTCACTTTGTATCTTGGCTATAGACCCCTCCCTTATCTCCTGCCAGTCTCACCCTTTCTTCTACTCTCCTCCCAAGTCCACTAGTAGGTGAGGGCCTCCTTGCCTACTATCTGACCCTAGCCTATCCGGACTCATCAGGACTGGTTGCATCATCTTTCTCTATGGCCTAGTAAGGCCACCTTGCCAGGGGGAATTGACCAAAAGCAGGCAACCAAGCTCATGCTTGTGAATGCCTCTACTCTCCTTCCTAGGAGACCCCCATGGAGACTGAGCTGCCATGGGCTAATTCTGAGCACTGATGTCTAAGTCCTCTCCATACATGGTCCTTTGTTGATTCATAACTCTCTGCAGGCCTCCCTGGGCCCAGATTTTTTTTTTTGGCTCTGTTGGTCTCTTTGTGGAGTTCCTGTCCCCTTCGGGTCTTTCTATCACCTCCTTCCATAAGATTTCCTGCACTGTGACCAAATTCTCAGAATTTGCTTCAATACTCTGTTGGGTAGAGTCTTTCAGAGGACCTCTTTGGATGTCTCCTCTTCTGTTCCCTGCCTTCTCCCACTTCCAATGTCCATTCCATTTGCTCCTCTGAATGAGGATTAAGCATCTTGCCTAGGGTCCTCCCTGTTGTTTACTTTCTCTAGGACTATAGATCTTAGTATGTTTATACTATATTTTATGGCTAATATCCATCTATATGTGAGCAAATACCATGTGTGTCTTTTTGCTTCTGTGTTACCTCACTCAGGATGATCTTTTTCTAGTTCCATTCATTTGCCTGAAAATTTCAGAATTTCCTTGGTTTTAATTAATGTGTAGTATTGTACCATTGTGTAAATGTACCACAATTTCTGTATCCATTCTTCAGTTGAGGGATATTTAGGTTGTTTTATTCCCTTTTTAAAAATCTTGTGGTGTTATGCCAGGTTCACAGGACCCTCAGAGACCACCAGGAGACGACTCGATGCAATTGCAAGAGAGCTTTATTACAAGAGCAATTGAACTTGGGACCCAAGTCTCACTGACGCACCAGTAGAGAAGTGGGACCCCGAGCTCTGAGTGAGCAGGATTTTTAAAGGGAAAGTCTGTGAGCAGGGGGTTTCCATAGCAGCAAGCGGGGGGGCACAAGTCTTGGAGTTACAGAATTGGGTGAAGATTAGCAGGGCGGAGTGAACTTTTCTGAGGCACACAATCACAATGGCTAAGGCACATGATCACAATGACTATTTTTCTGAACCATATCTGAAACATTGGGGAGAATTTTCCCACCTGATTCTCAATAGATTCCCATTGATTAGTGCCAGGGAATTTGTCTCTATTTTCTATGACGCATTTATTCTGTTATATTTCCTAGAGGCTGTTGCTAGGAGAGTTAACTTTGTTTCCTGCCAGGTGCACATTCTGTGATATTTCCTGGTACCTGAATTCAGTTCCCAGTCAAGATCTTTATTTCAAAATGGAGTTATATTCAGGCTATCTTAAACTCTTCAGTGGCAGAGTAGACTAATGTAACTAAAAGCTTAGCAACCCCTAAGACTGCAGAAACATGATTTATTCTGGACTATCTTTATCTTCCTTACTAGCCATTTACTTATTGCCCACCTCTGTGAATGACTTAGCATCTTTGTGATTATTGTTACCAGAAATTTGAGGTTCCCTTTGTACAATCTTAATCTTATTAATAAAAGAATTTATAAACAGAGTAAGAAAACTTAAGGAACAGTTCATTAGAGTTTGTGACAAATATCAGGGCAGGTAAGTTCTAAGTATTCACCATTGCCAGGAAGAGGAAGACAAAGAAGAGAAAACCATGCCTTCTTGAATTAGTGTCTGGGAAAATCAATGTGTTCAGTAGGGCAGCTGCAAAGCAGAAAGAAAGAATGAAAATGTGAGGCAGTTCAGAAGACCAAGAAAATAGATGGTTTTCTAAGTAAGGGAAGTAATTTTCAAGAGCATAAGTGAGCTAGGGAGCAGAAGGAGAACCCCTTAAAGCTTTGGGACAGAAAGCAGATGACCTATGTAGAGTATTTACATGGCATCTCCCTCTTCCACATTTCTCTGTATTAGGCTTTTTGGTTGTATGATCTGTTAGAGAACAGGTCATATGACTAAATCAGAAATTTGGAATAACAAATGGCAAGAAGATAACAAAATCTATGATTAAAAGTGAGTGAGCATAAGATATGATTGAAGGTGATAAGAGAATGAGTGTGTATCTTACTTAAATTTTAAAATATGATCTACTCAGGTAGTTTGGGATAGTTTTGCTCAGGGTTTCCACAAATAAACTAAGGAGAGCTCCACAGAGCATGGAGAGGTATGCTGGATCTGTAAGAACCTGTCATATTTTCTTAGAAGCCCAAAATTTGGTACCCACTACCCATACCTGGCATCTCAGATATGCCTATAATTCCAGCTCCATAGGAATCTGATTCTCAGTGGCCTACATTGGCACCCGCACTCACATGGAAATATACATGTACCCATATACACAATTAAAAATAAACATAGGACAGATAGTAATGTTTTAATGCTAAGTCAAATGCATGTTTATTCATTCACCTGTGAAAGATACATACACACACACATAGGACACATGCTAAGTACATTTAATTTATAAAGTTATGTAAACAGGTAATGATATTTATTGAGTGAAAACCAATAAATTTTGCACATTTACTCAGTGGAAGTCTTACTTCCTGTCTCTTTTTACATTCATATATAATATTATGAATCAGCCTATAAAGATATATTTGTAAGTTTTTGTGTAGATGTGTGATGTGAAAATATTGATACTCATATCTGAGGCTAGAGAGGGAATTAAAAAGGAGAAGAAAACAGCAAATTAGATCTTCTTATAGTAGAGAACCCACACATAAACACACATCCTAAGCATGGAATTTTCTACGGTCAAGGTTAATATTTGTATTCTTTCCTCAGTCAACTTTGGTCAGTGTGTTGTGACTACTGTTGATAATGCTGCACTTTTTTCACCAGTGATTAAGACTATCACATATGATGTTTAGTTTTGAGGTAGATATTTCTAATAATATTTTGTAATCTACTATCGAAAATCCCAATGATCAGTACAAACAATTATTCATCATATATTAAGTATTTGGGCAAATATTCCTTACTGAAATTCTTGGTCCTTGTTTTATTGTGAAAAGATGTGTATCATAGAATCAGTCTGGCATTTTCAGAAGTAGAAACTGAATGGAGACACTTTAAAAGGTGTGAATGGAAACACTTTAAAAGGTGTGATCAGAAATCTGATGACGGGGGGGCAGAGCCAAGATGGCAACGAGCACACACAATTTCTGAGCAGTGGAATACCTGAACTTCTGAGTTGGTGAATGGAAGGACCTCTAACCCAGGAAGACAACGGCGGAGCTTTCTAGATGACAGGGAACATCACAGGAGGTGAAAACTTTGGTCTCGGGTCACCCGGGGACTTGTTTGGGGAAGAAGAGAAACTATCCTTTGATCTCGCGGCACTCCCCTCCCCCAGACCTCCCTCCACCTTGGCAAAGCTGCACAGCTGACTGGTCTTTCTCAGAGCAGACCTAACTGCCTGAGGTATACAGCCGCTGGGGCAGAGCTCCAAGCCCTTTAGCGGCAGGCAAAGATCAGCAGTACTTGTCCCGGAGTCCCAGATCAGCGCCTCGGCTGCAACATCCTCCCAGGGCCCGAGTCTGCTGGACGCCATACTAGCTCTGCAGGATCACCATCAGTGACTGTACGGCCCGCCCAATCCCACAGTGACAGAGAACACGCTATATATTCACCAAAACCAGGCAGAAATGCCATACAACCTAGATACACCAGGCGCTGGGCCTCCCAAGCTTGGAAAGCACAGTGAAGAGACCCCAGGACTTCCCAGAAAGCATCAGACTAGCGACCCAGTCACCAGTTACAGTGGGACTTGGCGGCGGGGCAGCACTGAGCTGGCAGGGCACAACAGCCCTCCAGTTTATGACTAACCAGGGCCAAACCAGAGAACAGAAAGCCTGGTTACGCCAATCACTACTGACGTGACCACCCTGAAATCTCCAGCGGCAGCAAGACCTCAGAACCTGGCAGTGACAGCAGCACAGAACTGGTGGGGCATATCTAAGAAGCAGGGCCAAAGCAGAGAGCAGAGGCCGGATTCCACTATCTCTGCCAAGTGACCTGCATGTAAGTGAGTGCACCCTTGAGAATTTGCAGATCCCCAGACCCTGGGTTTTCTAAAACAGAAGCCAGGCATTGAACCCCCTCCCACCCGCATACCCACTTTGGGAAACAGAGGGGCACTAGGGACATTGAAGTTCCTGCTCTGTGGGTCTAATTGAGGAGTTAAGGCAGTTAATGCCAGAAATTGCACTGCGATCATCACTAGCGCCTGCGACATATACAGTGCAGAGTCCCTCCCACACACTCAAGGGCTCAACATTAGCCATCACTCGGTCCCGTGAGACACACGTCCACACACACTAACACACACACACACACACACACACACACACACACACACACGCTCGCGGTCGCGCGCACGCTTGCTCTTGCATTTTCCCCGTTTGAGCCTGCATACTTTCCTCCCACAGGTACAGCTAGTCCTCAGCACACGCTGAGAGATCTCAGCTTCCTTAAGAACTCTCCAGACGCCAGAAAGAGACAGTACCAGTCTGATCTGCAGAACCCAAAAACAAACAGGGAAGGTTTCAGATAAGCCAATGGCCAGGGGTAGGCGAAAGAACACTTCCAACATAAATCAGGACATCATGACTTCACCAGCAATCCTCAAAATCAACGGATACTCCAATTCAGCAGAAGCACAGGAAAATGATTTTAAAGCCATGCTTGCCCAATTATTTGAGGCTCATAAGGAGGAAATGAACAAATCTTTCAAAGAGTTGGCCAGTCAATTGGAGGT
>REGO01000261.1:2547608-2568988 GCA_010120015.1 Rhombomys opimus | reverse complement strand
CCTGTGGTAGCTCAGTAACCAATTTTTTTCCCAAAGTGAGGGGAACAAGGACTATTTCTAACAGGAACTCAATGAAGATACCTGATAAAACAGGATCAGATGAATGGGGGGAGGTCCCCCCCATCAGTGGACTTGGAAAGGGGCACAGTGGTGATGAGGGAGGGATTGAGGGACTGGGAGGGAATGAGGGTTCAGGGCACGGCTGGGATACAGAATTAATAAAATGTAACTGATAAAAATAAAAATAAATATTTTACATTAAGAAAAAAAAAAGAAATCTGATGACAACCGTTTCTCAAAGGGTCCATCTATATAAAAAAAAATGGAAAAAAAAGAAAAAAAAACTTCATGCTTGTTTACAATGAATCTGTAAACAATTGTTGATTGTGATTGTGTCAAGAGAGATCAAATGTTCAGCCTAGTATACCAACTTGAATGAAAAGAATATGACATTTCAAACCACATGTGCAATGATGTCCAAAGTTCCTTTGTAATACTAAAATCTTTCCAACTTTCTGCAGTTGTGGGTGTTTTTCACTAATATTATCGTACTGCCAAAACTGCCATCTGTTGATCCTGATCTACCACTTTTTTTTTTTTTGCAATTTAATAATTGTGTTTGTATTTTTTAATTCTTTATTAATTATACTTCATTCACTTTGTATCCTGCCTGTAGTTCTCTCCCTCCTCCCAACCCAATCCCTCCTTTGCTCCACCCTCTGCATGCATGCCTCTCCCCAAGTCCACTGAAAAGGGAGGTCTTCTTTTCCTTCCTTCTGATCCTAGTCAATTAGGTCTCATCAGGATTGGTTGCTTTGTCTTCCTCTGTGGCCTGGTCATGCTGCTTCCCCCTCAAGGGGAGGTAATTAAAGAGCAGGCCAATCAGTTCATGTCAAAGACAGTCCCTGTTCCTATTACAATGGAACCCACTTGGATACTGAATTGCCATGAGCTACATCCGTGCAGGGGTCTTAGGTTATCTCCATGCATAGTCCTTGGTTGGAGTATCAGTCTCAGGAGAGATCCCTGTGTTCAGAGAAACACTTAAAGAAATGCTCAACCTCATTAGCCATCAGGGAAATGCAAATCAAAACGACCCTAAGATTTCACCTTACACCAATCGGAATGGCCAAGATCAAAAACTCAAGAGACAACACATGCTGGAGAGGTTGTGGAGAAAGGGGAACCCTCCTCCACTGCTGGTGGGAATGTAAACTTGTACAACCACTCTGGAAATCAATCTGGTGCTTTCTCAGACAACTAGGAATAGTGCTTCCTCAAGATCCAGCTATACCACTCCTAGGCATATATCCAAAAAATTCTCAAGTACACAATAAGGACATTTGCTCAACCATGTTTGTAGCAGCCTTATTTATAATAGCCAGAAGCTGGAAACAGCCCAGATGCCCCTCAGTGGAGGAATGGATGCACAAATTGTGGTATATCTACACAATGGAATATTACTCAGTAATAAAAAATAAAAAAAAAACAAGGAAATCATGAAATTTGCAGGTAAATGGTGGGATCTTGAAAAGATCATCCTGAGTGAGCTGTCCCAGAAGCAGAAAGATGCACACAGTATATACTCACTCATATAGACATACATTATAGGATAAACCTACTAAAATCTGTACACCTAAAGAAACTAATCAAGAGGGAGGACTCTTACTAAAATGCTCAATTCCTATCCAGAAAGGCAAAGAGTATGGACATCAGAAGAAGGGGAAAAGAGGGAACAAGTCAGGAGCCTGACACAGAGGACCTCTGAAAGGCTCTGCCCTGCAGACTATCAATGCAGATGCTGAGACTTATGGGCAGAGTGCAGGGAATCTTATGAAAGAAGTGGGAAACAGTAAGATCTGGAGAGGACAGTAACTCCACAAGGAGAGCAACAGAACCAAAAAATCTGATCTATTACTTTTTAAGAAAGTGAGAATTAGGGGGCAGCAGGAGCTATTTCAATCCATTTTCACTAAAACACTTTATCATCACACAACTGTCACAGATAGGTGTCCTGGAATTACTTTCTGAAGTATGACATTGTTGTTACAAGAACTAACATTATAGTAATCTTTGAGATTCCCAATGCCTATTACTATCAGACTCTGCTAGGATGTGGAGCTATGTATGACTTCTTGAAAAAAGAAGAGACTCAGATGAAACAAAACAGAAAATACCACATTAAAAAATTATTTTTGTAGAGTTCCTGTCCTCTCTATGTCTTACCATCTCTACCTTCTTTCATAAGATTCCTTGCACCCATGTTGAGACTTATGTACAAACTTTCGGCAGAATGCAGGGAATCTTATGAAAGAAATAGGAAATAGTAAGATCTGGAAAGGCCAGGAGGTCCACAAGGAGAGCAACAGAACCAAAAAATCTGAGCACAGCAGTCTTTCCCGGGACTCATACTCCAACGAAGTACCATGCATGGAGATAACCTAGAACCCTTGCACAGATGTAGCCCATGGCAGTTCAGTCTCCAAATGGTTTACATAGTAATGGGAACAGGGACTGCTTCTGACGTAATCTAATTGGCCTGCTCTTTGATCACCTCCCCCTGAGGGGAGTGCAGCCTTACCAGGCCACAGAGGAAGACAATGCAGCCACTCCTGATGAGACCTAACAGACTAGGATCAGAAGGAAGAAAGAGAAGACCTCCCCTATCAGTGGACTTGGGGAGGGGCATGCATGGAGAAGGGGGTGAAGGAGGAATTGGGAGGGGAGGGGGGAGGGAACTAAAGGGGGAATACAAAGTAAATAAAGTGTAATTAAAAATAAAATAATACAATTTTAAAAAAAAAAAGCAAAGAAGAATGAAATAAATACCCTAACAACAACAACAAAAAGATTCCCTGCACTAGGCCCAAAGTTTGTTTATGAATCTCAGCATCTGCTTTGATATACTGCTGGGTAGAATCTTTCAGAGGCCCTTGGTGGTAGGCTCCTGTCCTGTTTCTTGTTTTCTCCTTCTTCCAATGCCCATCCTGTTTGTCTTTCTAAGTAAGGATTGATCACAGGAGTCTTTTCTGAGACTGATACTGCAACCAATGTCCATTCACGGATATAACCTAGAATCCCTGCATGGATGTAGCCTAGCCGATGGCAGATTGGTATCCAAGTGGATCCCCTAGGAAGGGGAACAGGGACTATCTCTTACATGAACTCAGTGCCTGGCTCTTTGACACACTCTCCTTACCCCCCCCCCCCAGCGAGGAAGAGCTTTGCCAGGCCACAGAGAAGAACATTGCAGCCAGTCCTGATGAGACCTGCTAAGCTAGGGTCAGAGGGAAGGGGAGGGTGTAATTGGGAGGGAATGAGGGAATGGGCTACAGCTGGGCTACAAAGCAAATAAAATGTAGTTAATGTACAAAAAATAAAATTTAATTTAAAAAAGAAAAAAATCTTCATCTGATGATGCCAACCTCATATTTCGCATACATAAACTCTAACAATCCATTTAACTCTAATCTTAAATGTGAATTTTAAGCTTTGATGATTCTTTAATGTCACCAGTTTTTAAATTTTCGTTATGGAGAATACTCATAACGTGTAATGATATTCAATGTATAATATAGTAATGTGTTCTAGAGCCAAGATGCTGTAAAGACAGCTAAAGATCAGTCCCTGTTTGATTGTAAGTGTATGGTGAGGGACTAAATCTACATTTCTTCTTACTACTGTACCCAGACAGACAGAAACCCCCATTTCTAGTCTATAAAGTTTGCCATTTCTGATAATTTGTGTAGGCTGAATCATAGAGCATTAGTGTTCTTTTAGGCGGCTTATTTAATTTCTATAGCACTCAGTGGTCAACTGTGTGGCCACATATTGTAGGATATCCATGTTTTGAAGGAATGGGATTCTGTTGCATACAGTATTATATTTTTTTCTTTATCTGTATGATGATGGGAATTAGGTTGTTTGTACATCTTGGTTATTGTGAATAATGCACTGAATATGAAAACGTTGATATCAGAAGCTATTGATTCCCTGGGAATGAAGTTACTGCTATTGTGAGCGACCGTGTGGAGACTGGCAACTGAAACAATTCCTCTGTAAGGGCAAGTGTTCTTAACCAGGCAGTCAACTCTCCAGTCCCTTATTGTTAATTTTTGGGTAATTCTCAAGCTGTTTCACACTTGCCACTTTGCTTTGTTAAGAACCGTATACAAGAACTTTAACTTTTAATGTTTTTTTTTTAAACAATTTGTCCATGTCATTGATTTTGGCCATTCCAACAGTTATTAGTTAATTTCATCCTACTTTTGATTTCTGTGCTGAAGATGAGTGATGCCTGTGATAGTTTTATATGTTTGTCGTCGGTTTGTATGTACTCATGGAAGAAATGTCTGTGGAAGTCTTCACTCATTGTTTTCCTATTGAGAATTAATTTTTTAACTATTTGCTTGGAGTTTATGATTTTAAATGTTTTGCATATTTGATGTTTAAATAGTTTCTTCTAATTTCTGATCATTTTCAACTTATTTTGTTTTCACTGTAGAAAGAAAATTAAAACAAATTAGAAAAGAAAGATTTAGTTAATATAGCTGAAAATAGTAGAAGTTCATGTCCTTTAGTAATTTGACTCTATTGCTTTGGATTTCTGGAACATCATACATCAAAGTTGGAGTGAAATTTTCTACCCCAAAGCCCAAGAGAATAGAAAGAGAGAGGGTCAGGGCTCGTATTCTGTGATTCCATTGGGGGAAATGACTCTAAAGGCCACCTGCTAAGTATTACCTTTTGTTTGTTTGTTTGTTTCTGTTTGTTTTTTTTTTCTTTTTACTATTATTATCATTTATTAGAATTTAAACAAGTTGTATCCCAGCTGTAGCCTCCCTGTCTCCTCCCAATCTCACCCTACCTCCCTCTTCTTCCCTATGCTGCTCCTGTAGTCCACTGATAGGGGATGTCCTTCTCCCCTTCTATTTGATTCTACCCTATTGTTAGGATTGGTTGCATTGTCTTCATCTGTAGCCTGACAATGCTGCAACCCCTGCCCCAGCAGAGGTGATCAGAGACCCTGACACTGAGTTCATACCAGAGAAAGTCCCAACTCCTCTTGCTAGGGATCTGACTTGGAAACTGAGTCTATGGGCTACATCTGAGCTGGGGTTTTGGGTCTTCTCCATGCCTTGTCCCTGGTTGGAGTATCATTCTCTGCAGGGTCCCCAGGGCTCAGTTTTTATGCCTCTGTTGGTCTTCTTTTGGAGCTTCTTGTCCCCTCCTGAGCTTTCTATCTCCCCTTTCTTTCATAAGATTCCCTATAGTCTGCTCAAAGTTTGGTTTGAGTATCAGCCTCTGCTTCAATACCTCAATCAGTAATTTCCTCTGAAAATTAGGAATAGTGCTACCTCAAGATCCAGCTATACCACTTCTAGGCATATATCCAAAATATATGCTCAAGTACACAACAAGCACATTTGCTCAATCATGTTTATAGCAGCTTTATTCGTAAAAGCCAGAAGCTGGAAACAACCTAGATGTCCCTCAACAACAACAACAAAAAAAATAGATACAGAAATTGTGGTATATTTACACAATGGAATACTACTCAGCTATTACAAACAAGGAAATTTTTTATGTGCTCTTGGATTCATTTTGCGAGTATTTTATTGAGTATTTTCTCATCATTGTTCATAAGAGATATAGGTCTGATATTCTCTTTTTTTGTTGGTTCTTTGTGTGGTTTCGGTATTCAAGTGATGTGGCTTCACAGAATGAGTTTGGTAATTTTCCTTCTGTTTCAATTTTGTAGAATAATTTGAAGAGAATTGGAGTTAGCTCTTCTTTGAAGGTCTCGTAGAATTCTGTGCTGAAGACTTTGGGCTTTTTTTTTTTTTTTGGAAGGGGGACTTCGATGACTGATTCTATTTCCTTGGGAGATATAATACACACATATACTCACTTATTAGTGAATATTAGAAATATAATATAGGATTAACATACTAAAATCTTTACACCTAAACAAGCTAAGCAAGAAGGAGGACCCTGGGTAAGACAATCAATCCTCATTCATAAAGGCAAACGGGATGGACATAAGAAGAGGGAGAAAACAGCAAACAGGACAAGAGACAAGAGCCTACCAGAGAGGGCCTCTGAAAGGGTCTACCCAGTAAGATACCAAAGCAGAGGCTGAGACACATAGCCAAACTTTAGCCAGAGTTCAGGGAAACTTATGAAAGAAGAGGGAGATAGAAAGACCTGGAGGGGACAGGAGCTCTACAAGGAAAGCAAGAGAACCAAAAAATCTGGGCCCAGGGGTCTTTTCTGAGACTGATACTCCAGCCAAGGACCATGCATGGAGATAACCTAGAACCACTGTATGGATGTAGCCCATGGCAGCTCAGTCTCTAAGTGGCTCTGTCTCTGGGACTGTCTCTTACAGGAACTTAGTGGCTGGTTCTTTGATCACCTACCCGTGATGAGGGAGCAGCCTTACCAAGCCACAGAGGAAGAAAATGCAGCCAGTCCTGATGAGTCCTGAAATGCTAGGGTCAAAGGAAAGGGGAGAAGGACCTCCCTTACCAGTGGACTTGAGGAGTGATATAGGAATAGATGAGGGAGGGAAGATGGCATTGGGGGATGAGGAAGAGAGCTATAGCTTGGATACAAAGTGAATAAACTGTAATCGATAAAAATAAATAAAGTAAAAGAAAAACAAAACACAAAAATCATGAGATTTGCAGGCAAATGGTGGGAACTAGAAAAGATCATCTTGAGTGAGGTAACCAGAAACAGAAAGATACACATGGTACACACTCACTCATAAGTGGTTATTAGACATATAATGTAGGATAAAAATACTAAAATCTATAGTCCTAAAGAAAACAAAAACAAAAAAACCAAGGATGACCCTAGGGAAGATGATCAATCCTCATTCAGAAGGATAAACACGGCAGGCATTGGAACCTGCAGACAGGGAACAGGACAGGAGCCTACCACAGATAGCCTCTGTAAGTATTACCTATGTTCTACTATGTGACCTTGGCACTCTGGAGAACAAACCTTTATCATGTGGACCTTGGAGAGAAATCCAATCATTTGGATTTTATTTTATTGCACTTTTTACTGGATTAATGACTTCCTTTATTGGAAAAGGCTTTACTTTGATATGATTCTCCTAGTTCACTTTTGGTCTTATTTCTTATAAAATCATTGTTATGATCAACGTCATAAAAGTTTTCTGCTGTTTTTATATCCTTGCAGTTTTACCACATTGGGTTTTTTTGTTTAGGTCTTATAGGGTTCGTTTTTATATGAATTTAAAAAGAGCTCATTTTATTTCTTCCACACTTTACTTTGTATCCAGTCAAATTCTACTTGGGTGTTTTATCAATTAACTGTGTTGATTAGCTTAGGATTTTCTAGGAGGCACTTTCCATCTGTAATAACTACCAATAGTGGCTTATGACTATGTTTAATTGTGTCACATTTATTAGGCTTTGGTATAAAGATACATAGATTTTTCAGAATGTCTTTGAAGCATATTTCTCCTCCTTAACCTTTTGAAAATTTTGAGGTTTTGCTTTTTTAAAAATTATTGGTAAATCTATACAATGGAGTATTACTCAGCAATGAAAAATAAGGAAATCATGAAATTTGCAGGTAAATGGTGGGACCTGGAAAGGATCATCCTGAGTGAGTTGTCCCAGAAGCAAAAAGACACACACGGTATATACTCACTCATATAAACATACAACATAGAATAAACCCACTAAAATCTGTACATCTAAAGAAACTAAGCAAGAGAGAGGACCCTACCTAAAACGGTCAATTCCCATCCTGAAAGGCAAAGAGGATGGACATCCAAAGAAGAAGAAAACAGGAAACAACCTAGGAACCTTCTACAGAGGGCTACTGAAAGCCAGAAGAAGAAAACAGGAAACGACCTAGGAATCTGCCACAGAGAGCCTCTGAAAGCCTTTGCCATGCAGACTGTGAAAGCAGATACTGAGCCTGATGGCCAACTGACAGGCAGAGTGAATGGAATTTTATGTAAGTAGTGGGAAATAGTAAGAGCTGGAGAGGACAGGAACTCCACAAGGAGAACAACAGAACAAGAAAATTTGAACACAGGGAACTTCCCAGAGACTCATACTCCAACCAAAGACTATTCATGGAGACAACCTAGAACCCTGACAATGCAGCCACTTCTTATGAGAACTGATAGACTAAGATCAGAAAGAAGGAGAGGAGGATGTCCCCTATCAGTGGACTTGGGGAGGGGCATGCATGCAGAAAGGGCTGGGGGAAGGGTGGGACTGGGAGGGGAGGAGGGAGGGGCTTATGGGGGGATACAAAATGAATAAAGTGTAATTAATAAAAGTTAAAAAAATGAAAAAAAACAAAAAACAAACAAACAAACAAAAAATTATTGGTATAATTCACTAGTAAGAATTTCTATTGCTTTGTAGATTTTGCTGTTGTTTGTTTGTTTATAATTTTAATTATTGATGGAAGGTTTCCATTACTGATTTTATCTGAACATTTATTGCATTTTCTTAAGTCACCTCATCGCTTCTGAGCCATTTTACGAAGAGTGAAGCCAAAAGTTGATTTTTGAACTATTTCCTCATTGTTTTCGGTATTGTTTTCTGTTCCTTTATTAATGCTATTACTTTCTTCCACTGTGAGCTTTGGGCTACTTTCCTGTTACATATACCCTAGAAGGTAAAGCTATGTGGTTAATTTGGAGACTTCCTTATCTATGTAGTAATTTTAGAGGCTAACTATAATGTGAAATATCCAGACTTTCAAGGAAGCTACAAACGTAATACAAAAGACTACATCAAGTTCTTACCACCATCTATAAACCTTTTTTTTTTTTTCGGCTTTTACTTTAGCTATTCTTCATAAAATGTCTGAGCGATCTCATGAAAGTAATATTTACAAGCCTTACATACCTTTCCAAACCCTGCCAGTTAGTTTTGAACTTTTATTACTACGAACCTCATTCGTGATACTGCATTTGTTACCTCACCAACCTTTCAGAATCTTACAGCTTCCTTTGAGAATGCATGATACCATTTCTAAACACGCCAGTTCCATTTATTTTTATTGCAATCATGATTCATCAATCCAAAATTTAATAACCACATACTTGTGAATTAGTCTGTTGTCTTTCAGCCATTGGCTTTCAGGTTCATTGAATTGAAATTTGATGATATACTTTCCTTTTATGTATTTTTATAATTTTGTATTGAAAGTATTTTCTTGTCTCATACAATACACTGCAACTTCATTTTCTCCTCCTAGCTACTTCCCTGCCATCTCTATTCTCTCCCATATCTACTCTCCCTCTTTCTTCTTCAGAAAAACATAGGTCTCCAATACATGACAACCCAAAAAGACAAAGTGTGATACAATAGGACAAGACAAAAGCCCTCATATGGAAGCTTTTCCAATAGTAAGAAAAGCGTCTCAATAGCAGGTGACAGATAAACCCACTCTCACTGCTAGAAGTTTTACAACAACACCAAGCTAAATGGAAACACTTGTTTTCACACACATACACACACAAATCCCTTAAGTGTTGAAAAATGAGCCAGTTTAGACTTTTTTTTTCAAAAAATGTAATTCATATACAGTAGATATTTTTAAAAGTTTCTGTTTGTCTTGATTTTTATACTACATGAGGATCTTCTATTAGAAAACAAACAATATGTGGCCAGATTCACATGAGATAGAGAGGGTCAGGTAGGATAAAGATCCAAATTTCTTCCCAAAGTCAAGAGAATAAACATAATGCACATTTCTCAAAAATACAAAGCTGCTGAAGAATAGTGGTATATCAGAGTTTGTGAGCAAAATGCTACTTACAATTGGATCACAAACTTTATTCACCATACATACCATGTCTTTCATGCAAGCCTAAAGTTCTTGCTCCACAGACTGGTGATTCCTTATGTTTACCTTATACTGACCTGAGCCTTGATGATTTAAAGACTCCCAGGAATTTGCTTTATTTATTTATTCATTTCTTGAATTCTGATGCTGAGCATCACTCAGGTTCCAAACATGGCTGTGTGGACAGATAACCAGTCCATAGAAAAAAAAATGCTAGTTGTTGCTCTTTTGAATTTTGTAGTGATGAATGGATTATGATGGGCAAGTACATAGCCCAGGATTTGCCATAGATTAAGCCAGCGTGGGAAAATGGAGGACTCCAAAGAATGATCCCTTGTGTATTTGCAGAGATTATTAAATCTCACATTGTCAAGAATTATTCTTGGAGTCTGTACCTTAAAGTACTGTTTTGCAGGGAAATGATGTGGCAATGTAGCTATTTATCTGAACTATCTGGAAAGGAACTTAGGAAATGGAATAGAGTGGTGAGGAGAAAAGGAGCCATGAGGGTTGGATTGTACTTATTAATAGTATTGTCAAAAGCTGAACAGACAACAAAAAAGAGAAAATATATTCACTAGATTCCCCTTTGGTTCTCAAATCCATATTTTGACATTGAAATCCTGAATCAGTGATTCTCAAAATAAAATCATATCATAGAGTAATATGTGCTGATTTTGTATTAGACAACTTTGCTGAATTCATTCATTCTAGCAACTTTTTGGTGTTTTCTATGGCTTTCTATATATATAAAAGCATATCTGCAGTTACAAGCCAGTTTTCTTGTTTTCTGAATTGGTTTATACACAATTTCGTACTCTTACATACAGTATATTACTATATAGAAAAATCCCAGATACTGAAGCAAGTTTAAGTCATGTAGCGAGGTAAGGCATAGTGGCATTCATATGTAATCCAAGGGGTCAGGGTGCTGAGGCAGAGTGTTCTAAACTTTAAGACAAGACTACTCCAAAACAAACTCTGTGTTACATAAACACACACACACACACACACAAATCTCCAATAAACAAACAAGTGAAATGTAACAGGGTGATGAAGAATAAAATTATATTTTAAATTTGGCATTAAATAGCTCTTAATTATTTCATTATAGCCCAGATAAAAACTAGTATATTCCCACAGTACACATTCTCCAAATTGAAAATTGTATGTGTCATTTATTTTACTGAAACGCCATGCTGTATCAATCAAACTTTGCCCTTGTGGTAACAACATTATTCCCAAATGAAATATTAAATTTCTCCAAATTCTAATTTTCAAGAGGAAAATGAGTGATTGTACAAGGAAATATTTCCTTGGGGGGCTATCTTCAAACATATTTTTGAATGATTGAACTAGACTAAAACTACAGAAGAGAAAATATAAAACATATTATGTAGCAGTCTGGCACACAGCTGACATTTAAGAAATGTTTATTGTCATGTATACAGATGCTCTTTAGCTTATGGAAAAGTTATTTCCCGACAGAAGTAAAAATAATATCACTCCAAAAGCAGCAGATACACCTAATATGGTAGCTTAGCAACACAGAACGGGATGGAGTGTTGTTCTTTGCACATGTGACTACAGACTCTACGAAGAGGCAGGACTTACAGTTACTACCCAGTAGTTCAAGGAAGTATCATGGGCTATGACTTATCAGAAGTGCAAGCAGACATTAGAATTTAACTTTGAAGCACAGCATTTCTGGATTGTGCATCTTTTTTTCACACTGTTATAAAGTAGAGATATTTTTAAGTCAAAGCATCCTGAGGTGAAAACCATTTGCATGCTTCGCACATGAATTGCATCTCAGGTTTACCAAGTTTCGTCCACAATCAGAATCCCAATAGACTAATGATTTAACATATGGGCAGAAAAGACACGTATACAAACAAGCATAGACATATGCAAACCTTTATTATTGTCTGATAGAGTACAATTCATTTTTTCATTTTATCAACCAACAATCTTCACATCTTTTCTGTCAAGGGATATCAGTGTGCATGCCAGATATTATAGATCAGACAAAGACAGAGATACAGACAGACAGACACACAGACACCATGGACACACAGAAGGATAAAAGGCAGAGTTCACTTGTATTATATGTAGCCACTTCAACCTTCTGAATAGTCCTACGCCTAAGTAATTGCATCTCCTCAGGGGTTTACGTTGTATAACTTAGCTTTCTTGCTCTGGAAATTTCTCCTTTCAAATATGCAGAACAGATTAGCATGTTTGCAAGTTTACTGAAAAGTGTGCCTTCTTGAACTGATTTTTAACATTTTTGAGCATGGCCTTAAACAATATCTAGGCCATGTGATGAAAAGAGCCTTGTTTGGGATTAGGAACAAAAGGCTCTAACTTCCATATCTTCACATCCTCTAAAAATGGTAAAAATGAATTAAAAGTAACAAGTAAAGTCTTTCTATTGACTCATCTTCAGAGTGAAGGATGTACTTTGGGAACTAAAAGGAAAAGAGTCAATTTGTTTTTTCACCAGGTATGCTGGAGTTCTATATAAAAATCTCAAACATACTCCAGGTTCACTGAATAGACCAGACTAAATTGCAGAATATGTTATCAAAACTATATATTTCAAATGAAAAAAAAAATGTGAGGTGCTCTTCCAGAGAATTTTAAATTTTTTTCTAGTATTAAATTTACATCCCAATCATATGCCCCTCCCTCCTCCCCTCCCAGCCCCACCCTTCTTCCCACATTCTCTCTCATTCTAATGGGTGTAATGTGGACTTTCAGGGTTGTTTTGATTTGCATTATGCCTTTAAATTCTTATTTTCATATTTTTTTATTTAATCTATCTAGTTACATAATAAAAATATTTTATATTATCGATTGTATATTCGGTGTGTGTGTTTACACACGTGTGTGTGCGCGCGCACTCGCGCCAATGCATGTGTGTCATAGTGCTAGTGTGAAGGCCAAAAGACAAGGTGTAGGAGTTGATTCTGTCCTTACACCAAGTAGGCTATCGGGGTCAAACTCAGGTCATCAAGCTTGACTACAAATGGCTTTATCTGATGATTTATCTTTCTGGCTCTTTTTAGTGTATCTTTTTGAAACAGTATCTTACTGTATAGCTTCAGTTATCACTAGACCCTCTTAATAACTAAATTTCTCAAGTGCTTGAATTGCCACCATGTGTCACTACGCTCAGCATTATTTTATATAATTATGAAATTATTCTTTCAGTACGCAGTTACTCAAAAATCAGTTTTTCGTTAATGCATTTTTATTAATTCTTCAAGACATACAACGCATTTTGATAGTATTCAACTGCCTCATAATATTCACCTAGCTCTTATAGCCACATGATCGTATCTAACTCTGGGTCATTGCTCTGTCATTTTCATAGAAGGCACTATCGTGCAGAGCTGTCTGCATTCTCTGCCTCTCCTTCATCTTCTGTGATATTCCAGACCTTAGTATAGGGGCTGTGTTGTGGTTACGGTGGCAGCCTGTTCCCTCCAGCTTGTCCCAGTTATGGATTTCTGTAATAATCTCTGACTACTGTGAAGATAAGTTTCTTTGAAGAGGGTGAAAGTGACACTGATCTTTGGATACAAGAATAAACACTTAATATACACTTAGAAGTCACATGACAAATCTTCTTGCTACAGATCGTGTCTGTGAAAGACACACGAGGAAATCCTTGCTTTCTTGGTACTTGTGATATATACAGTCATTGCAGAGGATATGCCAGTGACTATGAGCTTTAGGTAGACTTTGGTAAAAGTACAAATGATAGCCATTTTAATTTTAAAAATCATGAAATAATTCCTGGGAGAAATGACTGAAAGCAAAGATTTGAGAATGGAATGGACCCATAAAAATTCACAGGCATGTATGTACGTGTATGTATAAAGGTGTGGCGGGATTGAATATCATCAGAAGATGGAACAGCAATTACAAGGTTAATGCATCTAAATTTTCCAAGTAAATAGTAGCAATCCAGGATTATCTTTACATGCGGAAGCAATCTCTCATTGCCTCTCTCATTCTGTCTCTACCTGTATTACTAAGTAGATGGATATAGATTCGATATAGATATGTGGATATGTATGTGAGACTGCAAACTATATGGACCCGGCTGTATTATACAACACTGAACAGTCAGTTCATGAGACACTGTTCACAGGCAGTTCATATGAAACAGGTGCAACTGCTGGATGACTAGTGACATGGGGCAGGTAGCAGATAAAGGATACGGTGGGCTCAGGGCTTATTCATATCCCAGGTGGCAAAGTGCTTCCTTGTACTACTAAGATTAGCTGCAAGTAAAATTTGTGAAATGTGTATTTTGTAATAATTTTTCCATTTTACACGTTCAGATTATTGTTCACTATGCATGAAACAAAACTATGAAAACACAAAGGCTGGAAAGGTTTACATAAACGCGTTCCTCTGTAATTACACACATAGGTACACCTCTACAGTGTTTTACAGTCTTATTTGGGCAATTTAGCCTAGGTGATGTTTTAAAATTATCATTGCAAACATCAAGGCAAAAGAACCTTCTGGGGTACTAAAGGAATCCATTATCACTTTAGAAGAAAATAGTTCAGCTAGGACAACAGGAAACAAGTTAGCATGAGTTTACACAGAGTTTACGAATATGTTGAGAGTTTCCTTCCAGTTTTAGACATATGAATATTCTCTCTACCACAATAGAAGATTAATAATGACACAAGCACAAAGCACATTGCACTGACTCCTGCTTATTCATTCAATTGGCCACACTCTATTTTTTCTTAGAGTTATGTAATCTTCTCGGTCATTTTCGTTTATGCATCTAGATGTACCTAAGCATCAGTAGTCTTAAAATAATCAGTAATTCAATTACCTTTGAATTTTGTAATTCTAAGGATTAAGGCTGAAGTGAACTCTCAAACCATCCTGCGGGAATGCTGAAAGAGATATTTGTAATCTGTTCTGATTTTTGCTCCATTTATCCTAGTTGGTTTGTTACTAACTTCTGCATTCTTTTTAAAGCTACCATCTTCTAATCGACTTACTGAGCCTATGGAATTTTTGATAAGCTTATATATATACTCCCTGCACTATTTACATTCAGTTGCCTCATTGACTGTTTGGTGATCATTTTACTCTACTCACCAAGATTATTATGGATGATATAATGGATAATCTAATGTTTCCTATAAAGGACAATTTCAAATGCTGAATGAATCATTCCAATATATATATATATATATATATATATATATATATATATATATATATATATCCTAACAGATTTATCACCTTTTATTCTCAGTGACCATTGGTGTGCTAATATGTCCCAAATAATTTCTATAAAAGAGATTTTAATTTAATAGAACAGATATATTTCAGTATGTTTATCTCAAAACAAGATGCTGAGATTTGTCTGCTTCAGCAAAGTACAGATTGTTCTGCTGTACTACAGCAATTCTGCCTTTGCTTCATCCAATGACCTCTGTTGACTTGAGCATCTGCCATAGGGCTATTAACTCTAGGAACCAAAAGTGTTTAATGGCATTTAATTTAACAATGCTTGATTTTAATGTATTTGAAATCAAATGCAAATATCTGTATGAGAATATTCATTTTTATATTGGAGTTTACAAATTTAATCTTCCCACTCCTCAGCATCCATGTGTCCTGGGAAATGAGAAGGATTTCTCCCAGCATCACATTTTCAAAAGGCAAACCAAATTGCTTCTGGGCATTCCAACTGGAGACTCCTTCATTCTCAGTCAGCTGATATGAAGCTAAAAGCCCAAGGTCCCATGTAGATTTTGTACTTTGTGGTGGCTATGTTCTCAAGTCTTCCCTTCAGATAAAAATTATTTAAGACATAGTCAAACTTTGGGCTCAGAGCAGGGAATCTTATGAAGCAAAGGGGAGATAGAAAGACCTGGATGGGATAGAAGCTCTACAATGAGAGCAACTGTTAGAAAATGTACGGCTGTGAAGGTTACAAGGCGGGTTCGCAAATCAAACCACGAGAGCGCTTCCACGTGGGAGGTTTATTAGGGGAAGGGAAAAGGGGTTGAAGAGAGACAAGGTGAAAGAGAAAGAGAGGGAGGAGGGGCTCCACGAGTTCCTTATAAGGTGACTCAGAGCATGTGCAGGTGTTTCCAGGTGATCAGCAGGTGGTCTTCTTGGTGGCTTCAGGAATGCCTGATAACCAGTTTGTCAGCTCCCTTGGAGCTAGCTGTAGAGATGCCTGCTTACTGATCCCAACAGCAACAAAACAAACATACAAAAAAATGGGCCCAGGGGTGTTTCCAAAGACCGATACTCCAAACAAAGACCATGCATGGAGATAACCTAGATCCGTGCACAGATGTAGCCCATGGCAGCTCAGCCTCCAAGTGGGTACCCTAGTAAGGGGAACAGGGACTATCTCTGACATGAACTCAGTGGCTGGCTCTTTGTTACCTCCCCCTGGGGGGAGTTCAGCCTTAACCGGCCACAGAGGAAGACAATGCAGCCACTCCTGATGAGACCTGATAGTCTAGGGTCAGATGGAAGGAGAAGAGGGCTGCCCTATCTGTGGACTGGGGGAGGGGCATGGGAAGAGAAGAGGGAATGAGGTTGGGATGGGAGGGAATGAGGGAGGGGCCTACAGGTGAGATGCAAAGCTAATAAAATGTAATTAATGTAAAAAATAAAAATTCAATTTAAAAAAAGATAGAAAAAAAAAGGTAAAAGGGATAGATTCAGAAGGTGAAAATAAGGAACAAGACAGGAGCCTACCACAGAGGGCCTCTGAAAGACTCTACCCAGCAGGGTATTAATGCAAATCCTGAGACTCTTAGTCAAACTTGGGGCAGAGTGCAGGGAATCTTATGAAAGAAGAGGGAGATAGTAGGACCTGGAAGGGTCTGCAGCTCTACAATGAGAGCAAAAGAACCAAAAAGTCTGGGTCTAGGAGTCTTTTCTGAGTCCGATACTCCAACCAAGGACCATTCATGAAAATAACCTGGAACTCTGTCTGCACAGATGTAGCAAGTGGCAACTCAGTCTCCAAGTAGGCTCTCTAATAAGGGGAACAGGGGCTGTCTCTGACATGAACTCAGGGGCTGGCTCTTTGATCCTGACCAGGCCACAGAGGAAGACAATGTAGCCAGTCCTAATAAGAGCTGATAGGCTAGGGTCAGGTGGAAGGGAAGGAAGTCCTCCAATATCAGTGGACTGGGGAAGGAGCATGGAGAAGACAAGGGAGAGAGGGATGGAGGGCCAGATTGGGAGGGGGTGAGGGTGGAGCTAGATCTGGGATACAAAGTGACTAAATTGTAATAAATAATATATATATATATTAAAAATGAAATTGAAAAATTAAAAAATATAATTTTTAAAATTAATTGAAAATTTAATTAATTAAGAAAGAAAGGCCTGAGGAAAGCAAAGGACAAAATATTCATGTATAAATTTTACAAATGAAGGAATAATTTTTTGTTATATTAGTAGGATGAACTTACTAAAAACCCAAACATCTAGCCACAGATGAT
Organism: Rhombomys opimus; assembly: GCA_010120015.1. Lineage (NCBI taxonomy): Eukaryota > Metazoa > Chordata > Mammalia > Rodentia > Muridae > Rhombomys > Rhombomys opimus. Next base: position 2,551,616 of record REGO01000261.1, on the reverse strand, counting down.
AGCTGTGAGTTAAGAAAACTTTAAAGTCTCGGGTTAGTATTAATAGTGTTATTACCTTAGGCCTTTTGTGAATTTGACGTGCATAGCCACACATCTCTGAAGTCTAAATAATTAATGTCCTATGTCCCTGTCTTAATCTCATGAAACACTCAGTATGATTATCAAAAATAAATAGTTTTCCCAAAAATATGACAAATGTGAGTCACAAAAACCGTAACACCCTTAACCAGCCAGTTCAGAATGATTCCATTGTTTGTGTTTGCAATCCACTAAAATCATTGCTTTGTGGCTCAAAGAAACAGTTCTGTGAGAGAGGAAGATCCTTGAGTTCTCTTAATCTCCAATGAGACGACATAACTCTTTTCTTTTCATGTGTTAATTTAGTTTTAAAGTTATCAGTTATTCAGAAGGGGACAGAATAGGGGAGATGGGTGAAGAAATTACTGGAAAAGTCAGCAGAAACTGGGAAGCATTTTTGAGGTGAGATAGAAACCTAGTGAAATGGAAACTCCCAGAGTGACCCTAGAGAAAACTGCTGGTAAAGAAGAGTCCAGAGCCCGAACCAGCCATATTCTGTAACCATGCAAAGCACCCAGTTGAGGGACTGGGACACCAACCCAGCCACAAAATCTTCAACATACAATTTGTCCTGCCTGTAAGATGTGCTGGAGTACACGTGGTTCAGAATTTGTGGAGTAGGGAGAATAAGATATAAGAAGCATAAGTAAAAAAAGTTTTTTAAAAGCTATTTCCAACATTTATGACAGATTTTAGAGTCTGATTTCAGTAAAAGAGTGTTGGCACTACACAAACTCCAAAAGAGATAGAAAATGGTATTCAAGAGTGCAAGAAGTCTTGTGAAAAAAAGGACAGGAGGAAGGACCTGGGCTAGACAGGAGCTCCACAAAGACATCAGAAGAAATAAAGGATCTGGGCACAGGAGTCTTTTATGAGACTGATGTTCCAACCAGAGACCATGCATGGAGATAACATAGAACCCTTGCACAGATGTGGCCCATGGCAGTTCGGTCTCCAAGTGGGTTCTCTGGTGATGGGAACAGGGACTGTCTCTGACATGGACTCAGTGGTAAGCTCTTTGATCACCTCTCTGTGACAAGGAAACAGCCTTGCCATGGAGGAGGACAATGCAGCCAGTCCTGATGACACCTAATAGCCTAGGGTCAGAGGGAAGGGGAGGAGAACCTCCCCTATTAGTGGACTTGGGGAGGGGCATGGGAGGAGATGAGGGAGGGAGGGTGGGATTGGGACGAGCTGAGATACAAAGTGAATAAACTGTAATTAGTAGAAAATAAATTAAGAGGGGCAAGATGGCAGCACCAGGAGAACACTGCCTCTGAAGAGCAGGACAACATTTTCCACACAGCGACCAAGAGACTGAACTCTGGGCACTAAAACAACAGCGATCCTGTTTCCCAGGTGAGAGGAAACCCCCATCGTGTGGGAATCAGTTGGGTCCACTCTTGGGTCACCCAGCCAGAATCCAGAAGAGATCCCAGGTCCCACAGGCAATAGGTCACCAGACCAGAGCCACATGCCTGCATGTCCTGATCACCTTCCCAGGCTGAATGGTGGGCACAAAAACACCAGAGACTGGGAGTCCCAGTCGGGAGAAAAACCCACAGGGAAGGAAGGAAATGGGATTGGCCTTGGGTCACCTAGTCTTTCCTGGGAAAAGGTCTCACAGAATGGCAGGTGCGAGCCACCATCACTGAACTGGGCTACAACAGCAAGCACAGAGACTTCTGTGCACCCAGCTGTCCATCACAGACAGAGCTGTGCGACCCAGGGCACCAGAGACTGGGAGTCCCTGTTGGGAGAAAACCTCACAGGGAAGAAAGCAAACAGGGTCCCAATTAGGTCATCCAATATATCCCTGGAAAAGATCCCACAGACCAGCAGGCGTGAGCCCTCCAGCCCAGAAATCTCCTGTGCGACAACTATTCTTTACAGACAGAACTGTGTGCCCCAGGTCACCAGAGACTTGCAGTCCCTGTCTGGAGAAATCCCCCACAGGGAAGGAAGGAAATGGGGACAGGCTTAGGCCACTCAATATATTCCAGGAAAAGATCTCACAGAGTGGCCCAACCCAGGGACCTGCTGTGCACCAGGTAGCCTGCTGCTACCAGGAGAGCGGTACTCACCTGCCACAGAGTACAACTTGGGTGCTGGGGCACAGAGCCCCAACCTCACACCTATAGAAGCCTGGGATCCCCGAGATCAACCCCCAGATACTGCTCCAAGTGGCAACCAGTTATCCCTAACAAAACTAACCAAACCACGGGCCTCCCAGGTTACAGCAGCAGCTCACTAAATTTACATAAAGAAATTCAGATCAGGACTTCTCAGGGTGAGAGGAGAGCCCTCTCTTCTAATAAGGACCACAGTTACCACTCAGGTCTGTATGCCTCAGGTGAGCTGTGGCAAGTCCTGAAAAACACCTACCATATAGTGACCATACCCAAAAAGCTGAGGAGGCTTCCTTCAGGAAAAACCATATTCTTGCCAAGGGAATTCTCTCCACCACAGGATTCCAGGAACCACCAGAAACTAACCCCAAACACCGAAGATAGCCCAATGGGTAGAGGCCAGTGTAAAAGCTCAACCAACAAAAGACAGAGCAATATGGAATCTACAAAACCCAGTTATCCAGGGGCAAGTAGCCCTGAAAACCTCAGCATAATTGAAATTCAAGAAGATGACCTAATATCCATGCTCATGAAAAAAATAACAGAGGAAACAAATAAAATGCATAAAGACCTAGAGGAAGATAAACTCAAACAGATAATGGCCAACCAAAGAGAAATAGAGGAAGATAAAAACCAAATAGATTATGGCCATCCATAAAGAAATAGAAGAAGATAAAGAAAAACAGATTATGGCCATCCCTAAAGAAATACAGGAAGCCACAGCCAAACAGTTTGTGGCATTTAAACAGGAAATACTTAAATCACTGAATGAAATAAAAGAAACAGAGGATTGTTCAAGCAAACAACTGAAGGAAAAGAAGGAAAAATAGGAAAATACAATCAGACAGGTGAAGGAAATCAACAAAATGGCTCAAGATATGAAGATAGAATTGGAAAAATTAAAGAAAACACAAAGGGAGGAAATTGTGGAGAGAAAGAACTTACAGAAAAAAAACAGGAACCATAGAAGTAAACATAACCAATAGAATACAAGAGATGGAAGAAAGAATCTCAGGTGTGGAAGATACAATGGAAGAAATAGATGTATCTGTCAAAGAAAATGTTAAATATGAAAAAATCCTGACATAGACCATCCAAGAAATCCAAGACAACATAAAAAGACAAAACCTAAGAATAATAGGAATAAAGGAAAAAGAAGGTTCCATCCTCCAAGGCCCAGAAAATATTTTCAACAAAATCATTGAAGAAAATGTCCCCAACTTAAAGGAGAGGCCAATAAGTATACAAGAGGCCTACAGAACACCCAATAAATTAGACCAGAAGAGAAAATCCTCCCGCCACATAACAATCAAAACAGTAAGTAAACAGAACAAAGAAAAAATACTAAAAGCTGCAAGGGAAAAGGGCCAAGTAACATATAATGGTAAACCCATCAGAATCACACCTGACTTTTCAACAGAGACTATGAAAGCCAGAAGGGCCTGAATATATATCATACAGACCCTAAGAGAACACAGATGTCAGCCCAGGCTACTATGGCCCACAAAATTCTCAGTCCTCACAGACAGAGAAAACAAGATATTCAATGACAAAAACAAATTTCAACAAATACCTATACACAAATCCAGCATTACAGAAGACACTAAAAGGGAAAATACAACCCAAGAAAACTAGCTATTTTCAAGGAAATAATTAACCTCACTACAGTAACAAAAAAAGCAACCAAGCCTGCTAATGCTCCCATGCCCGCCCATTCCTTCAGATGATTCATGGCTGCAGCAATCCATGATGATACTCCTGTGGCTACTCCTGAGTCCACTCTGGTAGAATTTGCCGTAAC
>REGO01000261.1:2513666-2546748 GCA_010120015.1 Rhombomys opimus | reverse complement strand
CTTATGAGCACAGCCAACATCAAAATCAAAGGATCTAATGACCACTGGGCATTAATCTCTCTCAATATCAATGGAATCAATTCTCCAATAAAAAAATACAAACTAACAGAATGGATGCATAAACAAGACCCAGAAATCTGTTGCTTACAAGAAACACACTTAAGTCACAAAAATAGACATTACCTGAAGGAAAAGAGCTGGAAGACAGCTTTCCAAGCAAATAGACCCAAGAAGCAAGAAGGAGTAGCCATTCTAAAATCTGATAAAATAGACTTTCAACCAAAATTAATCAAAAGAGATGGGGAAGGACACTACATACTCATCAAGGGAGAATTCCACCAGGAAGACATCACAATCCTGAACATCTTTGTCACAAATATAAAGGCACACATATTTGTAAAAGAAACATTGATAAAACTTAAACCACACATTAATATTGGGAGACTTCAACACCCCACTCTCAACAAAGGACAGGTCAACAAAACAGAAATTAAACAAAGAAACAATGTCTGTAACAGAGGTCATGAATCAAATGGACCTAACTGACATTTACAGAACCTTACACCCAAACAAAAAGAATTTACCCTCTTCTCAGTACCTCATGGAACCTTCTCCAAAATAGACCACATAGTTGGTCACAAAGCAAGCCTCAAGAGATACAAGAAGATTGAAATAATCCCTTGTATCCTATCTGATCACCATGGAATAAAGCTGGACCTCAACAACAACAGAAATAGCAAAAAGCCTACACACATATGGAAACTGAACAACTTGCTATGAAATGACAGCTGGGTCAGGGAAGAAATAAAGAAAGAAATTAAAGTCTTCCTAGAATTTAATAAAAATGAAGGCACAACATACCCAAATTTGTGGGACACGGTGAAGGCAGTGCTAAGAAGAAAGGTCATAGTATTAAGTGCCTTCAAGAAGAAATTTGAGACAGCTCATTCAAGCAACTTAATGGCTCACCTAAAAACCCTAGAAAAAGAAGAAGCAGACACAACAAAAATGAGTAGACAGCTGGAAATAATCAAACTAAGAGCTGAAATCAATCAATTAGAAACAAATAAAAAATTTCAAAGAATCAAGAGCTGTTTTTTTGAGAAAATCAACAAGATAGACAAACCCTTTGCTAAGCTAATTAAAAGTCAGAGAGACACCATGCAAATCAACAAAATCAGAAATGAAAAGTGGGACATAACTACAAACACTGAGGAAATCCAAACAATTATTAGGACTTACTTCAAAAGTCTATATGCCACAAAATTTGAAAATCTAAATGGAATGGACAATTTCCTTGATCGATTCCACTTACCAAAGCTGAATCAAGACCAGGTAAATCAATTAAACAGTCCTATATCCACCAAGGAAAGAGAAGCCTTCATCAAAAGTCTCCCATCCAAAAAAAAAAAAAAAAAGCCCAGGACTTCATGGTTTCAGCACAGAATTCTACCAGACCTTCAAAAAAGAGCTAACTCTAGTTCTCTTCAAACTATTCTACAAAATAGAAACAGAAGGAAGACTACCAAACTCATTCTATTAAGCCACAGTCACCTTAGTACCTAAACCTCACAAAGACCCAACAAAGAAAGATAATTTCATGCCAATCTCCATTATTAACATTGATGCAAAAATACTCAACAAAATACTTGCAAACAGAATGCAAGAACACATGAAAGATATCTTCAACTATGACCAAGTAGGCTTCATCCCAGGTATGCAGAGGGGGTTCAATATATGGAAATCCATCAATGTCATCCACCATATTAAGAAAATGAAAGAAAAAGACCACATGATGATATCCTTAGATGCTGAAAAACCATTTGACAAAATCCAACATCCATTCATGTATAAAGTATTGGAGAGATCAAGGATACAAGGAACATATCTAAACATAGTAAAGGCAATATACAGCAAGCCTATAGCCAACATCAAACTGAAAAGAGAGAAATTTAAAGAAATCCCACTGAAATCATTGACAAGGCAAGGCTGCCCACTCTCTCCATATGTCTTCAACATAGTTCTTGAAGTCCTTGCTAGAGCAATAAGACAGTTGAAGGAGATCAAGGGGCTACAAATTGGAAAAGAAGAAGTCAAATTATCAATTATCACTATTTGTAGATGATATGATAGTATACCTGAGTGATCACAAAAATTCTACCAGGGAACTCCGATAGCTGATAAAAACCTTCAACAAAGTGGACAGATACAAAATTGACTCAAAAAGCCCAGTAGCCCTCCTGTATACAAAAAACAAAAGGGCTGAGAAAGAAATTAGGGAAACAACACCTTCTACAATAACCACAAATTAAATAAAGTACCTTGGTTATAACCCTAACCAAGCAAGTCAAAGACTCATATAAAAATTTTTTTCAAGTCTTCAAAGAAAGAATTAGAAGAAGATATCAGAAGATGGAAAGATCTCCCATCTCATGGCTTGGCAGGATTAACACAGTAAAACTGGCCATCTTATCAAAAGCAATCTACAGATTCAATACAATTCCCAAATTCTTTACAGACATTGAAAGAAAAATTCTCTCCTTCATATGGAATAACAAGTAGCCGAGAATTACTAAAACAATCCTCTACAATAAAAGATCTTCTGGAGGTATCTCCATCTCTGATCTCAAGCTGCACTATAGATAAACAGTAATAAAAAAATGCATGGTACTGGCATAGAAAAAGAATGATGGATTAATGGAACTAAACAGAAGACCTAGAAATTAACCCACACAATTATGGACACCTGATCTTTGACAAAGATGCCCAAACCATACAATGAAGAAAAGATAGTATCTTCAACAAATGGTGCTGGTCTAACTGGATATCTACATGTAGAAAAATATGAATAGATCCATCCTTATCACCCTGCACAAAACTAAAGTCCAAGTGGATCAAAGACCTCAACATAAAACTAGACACATTAAATCGGTTAGAAGAAAAAGAGGGGAAAAGCCTAGAACTCATTGGTACAGGAGACAACTTCCTGATCAGAACACCAACAGCACAGGCTCTAAGAGAAAAAATCAATAAAAGGGACCTCATGAAACTGAAAAGCTTCTGTAAAGCAAAGGACACTGTCATCAAAACCAAACAAATGCCTACAGATTGGGAAAGAATCTTCACCAACCCTTTATCTGACAGAGGGCTAATATACAGTATATATAAAGAACTAAAGAAGCTGAAAAGAAGCAAACCGAGTAATCCAATTGAAAAATGCAGAACAGAGCTAAACAGAATTCTCACTAGAGGATTATCCAATGGCAGAGAAAGACTTAAAGAAATGCTCAATCTCATTAGCCATCAGGGAAATGCAAATCAAAACAACCCTGAGATTTCACCTTACACCCATCAGAATGGCCAAGATCAAAATCTTAAGTGACAACACATGCTGGAGAGGTTGTGGAGAAAGGGAACCCTCCTCCACTGCTGGGAATGTAAAATGGTACAACCACTCTGGAAATCAATATTGTGCATTCTTAGATAACTAGGAATAGTGTTTCCTCAAGATCCAGCCATACCACTCCTAGGCATATATCCAAAAGAGGCTCAAGTCCACAATAAGGACATTTGTACAACCATGTTTGTAGCAGCTTTATTTGTAATAGTCAGAAGTTGGAAACAGCTCAGATGCCCCTCAACTGAAGAATGGATGCAGAAAATGTGGTACATCTACACAATGGAATATTACTCAGCAATGAAAAAGAAGGAAATCATGAAATTTTCAGGTAAATTGTGGGAACTGGAAAAGATCATCCTGAGTGAGCTGTCCTAGAAGCAGAAAGATACACACAGTATGTACTCACTCATAAATATATAATATATGATAAACCTACTAAAATCTGTACATCTAAAGAAACTAACCAAGAGGGAGGACTCTTGCTAAAATGCTCAATCCCCATCCCAAAAATCAAAGAGGATGGGCATCAGAAGAAGGAGAAAACAGAAAACGAGTTAGGAACTTGCCACGGAGGACCTCTGAAAGGCTCTGCCCTGCAGACTATCAAAGCAGATGCTGAGACTTATGGCCAACTCTTGGGCAGAGTGCACGGAATCTTATGAAAGTAGTTGGAAATAGTAAGATCTGGAGAGGATAGGAACTCCACAAGGAGAGCAACAGAACCAGAAAGTTTAAACACAGGGGTCTTTCCTGAGACTCAAACTCCAACCAAGTACCATGCATGGAGATAACCTAGAACCCCTGCACAGATGTAGCCCATGGCAGTTTAGTGTCTAAGTGGGTTACATAGTAATGGGAAGAGGGACTGCCTCTGACATAATATGATTGGCCTGCTTTTTGATCACCTCCCCCTGAGGGGGGAGCAGCCTTACCAGGCCACAGTAGATGACAATGCAGCCACTCCCGATGAGATCTGATAGACTAAGATCAGAAGGAAGAAGAGGAGGACCTCCCCTATCAGTGGATTTGGGGAGGGGCATGTGTGAAGAAGTGAAGGTGTGATTAGGAGGCAAGTATGGAGGGATTTAAGGGGGGATACAAAGTGAATAAAGTGTAACTAACAAAAAAAATAAATTAAAAAGAAAATTACAACAAAAAAGAAACATTGTATTTGAGGATGAAATGAATCTGTGTCATATATATATATATATATATATATATATATATATATATATATACATACAATAGAAAGTGTAATGATTACATTTTGAGTGCAGTGAAGTCATTCTTTTATGCATTTCTATAAACTCATTGTGCTGAAATGTATATTTTAATTATTAAAGTGGTTAAGCGATTACCACCAATACAAAAGAATGAACATAAATCAAAGTGAAGGCCTAATTGATTTTAATATTATAAACCTTTATAGATGTTTAGAAGTGTTTAAAGTAACAGCAGAATAAATAAAAGGCACAAGCATATAAAAGTCAAGAAATGAAAATGCACTGAATTACATCTTTTGTAATGAATAGAGAACAGATTAAATGTTTCAGTGGACTATGGGAGGGGCATAGGAGGAGAAAACGGAGGGGAGGATTGGGAGGAGACGAGGGAGGGGGCCACCGCTGGGATACAAAATGAATAAATTGTCAAAAATTATAATAAAAAATTTTAAATACAACTAAATTTTGAAAAAATTTAATGTGTAAGTAATTGTTTTCATTAGTAATATAAAATATGCATACACTGATAGAAGGAAGGGCTAATCATATTAGTGAAAAATAGAGAAATTAATGAAAATAAAGTATTAAAAAAATACACATCATGAAACAATCCATCATTTCATTTACTCAAATAAATTATAAGCTTTTAAATTGCTGGGCACAGGGTCTTTTCTGAAACTGACATTCAACCAAGGACCATGTATGGATATAACCTAGAACTTCCGCTCAGATGTAGCCTGTGGTAGCTCAGTAACCAATTGGTTTCCCAAAGTGAGGGGAACAAGGACTATTTCTAACAGGAACTCAATGAAGATACCTGATAAAACAGGATCAGATGAATGGGGGGAGGTCCCCCCTATCAGTGGACTTGGGAAGGGGGCACAGTAGTGATGAGTGAGGGAGGGAGGGACTGGGAGGGAAAGAGGGTTCGGGGAAAGGACTGATAAAAAAAAAAATTTAAAAAAAAAAATAAATAAAAAAAAGAAAAAAAAAAGAAAAAAAAATAAATTGCTATCATACTTGATAATTGTTCTAATACTATCAATGTGTTCTACTTCTTGGTGACCAAGCATTCAAATATATGCACCTAAGGGTCATTCTTATTCAAACCACCACAATGGGTATTTATGAATATTAACTTATTTGATATACGTTTTAAATAATTTGTATCACTACATTCTTTCCAAAACATATAAAGACTGTTATGATACATTAGTATTATAAACATTGGCCTTTCTTACTTAACATTTTAGTTATTCTTTGTTTAAAATAAGAAAAATCCAACTATAGCAATAAACTAAACACTCTAGGTTTTATTTTCATTTCTACCTCTATTGCTTCATATCTCATTCTGCTGTCATAATTCAGTATTTGGGAATAGAGTCATCTGTGTAAGAGTCATGATGAACTTAGTCAGGAACACTGTGCTGTCTGCAGAGAATGTGAACTCCTGTGAAACACTGGCATATAGCATAGTTTTTGTTACTAAATGCAAGCAGTTCTAGTCAATACCATTTATAAAACTGACTTCTTTCTTGCTAAGTGTTAAGTATTCCAGGTATTGTGAAAGTTTAATTATTAGACACACTTAGGTAAGGCATTTTATCACTTTTTATGAACATTGTATTGATATGGAATTTAATTTCATGAACTAGGTTGTGTACCAAACTTCCCTCCTCAGAACTGAGCTATGTGCAATTGTTTAGAGTGAGTTCAGAGGTCCAGAATCATCTTTGTTCTTGCTCAGTACAATTGCTCCTTTGTGTTTCTGAATATAAACAGTAAGAATAAAATAAAGGTATTATTATATTTCTAGACACAGAAACAGAATTAAAGCTTCCCCAAATATACATTCTGTAAGTGAATCGTTATGTCACCCTTATAAAGCTTTTGCTGGAGGAAATAGTTTCAGTTTTTATTCTTATTCACAATACATCCATGTAATTAGGCCTATCACTCTATTACCGTCTTCACTTTACGCACTATTAAATTTATTTTTATGGTGATGGTTACATATACAAAGTTTAATGAAGGTAATTTTCAGGTTCTACGTCTCTTCATAAGCCAATATCATCATGAATGGCATTTAATGAGTATCAGTAAGAACAATTCTGCAGTGAAAATAGGGGTGTGACAACATGGAACACTCTGCATGTTTGCTGTCCTGGGTACTGAGCTGCAGCTTGTGTGCCTCTCTTGTCTGCAGGCTCTCTGGCAGAAAACATCATTTCGTCGTGTGGTACTTAGAAGTTCCATTGAGAAGAAAGAATAGTCTGCATTGTCACCTGTAGTTCTATGTGTTGCAAGTAAACACTTGAACAAAGTTTTCATTCCCCAAATCTGTTCCTGCTTCTCGTGTAATATAGAGTCAAATAAACGCTGAAAACTTGTACAGTGTAAATTTGTGATTTTTCTACTTCCCCTGGGTATTTTTAAGATAATGCATATTCCCCCAGCGTATTGTACAGAAATTGTTTCCTTGACACCCATCTTGGCCAATGGTCAGTGTTTATCATCTTCACACATGAAGATTGATATCGTATTCATGTGTAGCTCTCTTTAAACATCTTTTCTCCTATGGAACTTAACTTGGCTTGCTCTTTCTGTGACAGAGAACATGACTAAAAGAAGTTCTGGCAGAGAGATTTTATTTATAGCACATGTTCAGATCTTAGTCCATTACTAAAGGAAATCAGGGTCTCAAGCAGGAGAAGAGCAGGAATCATGAGGAACAAGCTAACTAGGACTGGTTTCTGATACTAGTTCAGCTGCATTTCTTATATCCTTCAGGACTGCCTTTCCAGGCAAAACTTCACCAACAGTAGAATGGGAACTTCCCTTTAAATTAATAATAATATAAAAAAGCATAAATAGATAATCTGAGTTTATTTTATCCAGAACCCACTGTTGGATGAAAAGAACAAATTTTGACTAGCTATCCTCTGACTTCCAAATTTACACAATAGCTTGTGTATACCACCATCTACCAATAATTACAAAAGTAAATAAAAATAAAAATACATTTCACTTGTATTCAACAACAATAATGCTTTAAAAGCATAGAACTTGGATTTTAGTTAATGGTGAAAATAACAAGAGAGAATCTGAGTTCAAGAGTGTACCTGAATTCATGAACCTTTGTGAGAGTGCTCTGATTTCTTAAATACGGTTTTAAACGCATAAAAGCATTCATTTTCTCTCTGAATATAGGAAAAAGTTAAGTTATGGGGATCCTATCAGCAACTCAACAATTATGCTAGGACATGTAAGGGCCAAGCAAGGGTACACACTCTTCAGCTGTGTACGCTTCTCTTCTATACAGACACTTGTTTTCCATATCCTTAATGAAGCAAATTGAGACCATTCAATACTAAAATGGCAATCCTGTGCTATATGCAAAGAACACATTTGAAATGCGTAACTCTCTGGCTATGTAAACTAACCCATCTAAGGGTAAAGCTCATGGGTACAGTGTTTTGCTAGTGTGCATGCAGCCCTTAGCTCCTTTTCTATTATTGATTTAAAAATTAAGATAAAATCTCAGTTAATATCATATAAAATGCCCCAGAAATAAACAAATCCATGTTTCCTTCATGCAGAAAACTGGCTTCTCCTCTCATGCTCTCTGTAGTGTTACTTTTTCATGTATTCATGCAATAAATAACTTTTACTCACACTGAACTTTAAAAGCATAGTAGGGTCTTATAGATTTTCTAGGTATTTTAAATACTGCTTACAATTTTTTTGTCTAATTTTGGGATGGATAAAACATTACTTATTTCTTTGGAGGCTCAGAATTTTACATGGTTAGAATTCTACAGACAAACATAATTAACAGTGTTGTTATAAATGTTAATTTTATTCTGACTTTTTCTAAATAAAACTATAATCTGAATGTATAGCTAATGTTTTCATGTATCACTTTATTTTAATATGTGTACATGACTTCAGTGAAATTAATATCTACGTGAACATGTGCATGAAACTTAAACACATCCTGCCTCAAAGCACGCATATCAGCCTAGTACTCAACTTATTCAGCTATGGTTTACAATCCCACATTGACAGGATCAAAGAATAAGATCACATACCCAGCCCATAACTTCAATAACTTATAAAGTTATCAAGTAACAGTTTTGTTGTTAAAAAATCTGAATAGACCCTTGTAGGCTAAAGTGTTCAATAAATGCTAATGTTCTCTGCTCCATTTCAGTTGAATATCTGCAGAGATATTCAAAATCCCTTCCAGGAAAAAAAATGAAATATATTTTTACGTTTCTAATGACATTGATGTACTTTAAGAATACCATATAAAAAGCTTCCCTTTAATACAAAGGGAAACACTGTGTCCAATTACTCCAGCATTGATGGCAGCAATAATATATTTAATTATGTTTGAAGTTTAATTTTTTATTGTCTCCTGACTCCATTTTTTTTCAAAATCATTAGCATTTTGTTACCAGTACTTCCTTTACCCTTGCTCTGCTGCAGGAATTGTTATTTGCTACCTATTATAGGTCAATATGGTGAGATCCACTCAGCCATTCTGATGCTGTGATGTTCCTTCCAGTAGACTAGAGAACTGGCCTTCAATGAATTTTAATTTCAACTTAAAGTTAAATCTTTTCATGGCTCAAGAGCAAACTAATTAATGAGAAAGTCATAAAGTCAAGGTCTTCTGCTCTTTTCTGCTTCTCAAAGCAATCAGATGAAAGTACCTCTGACATGGGAGCAATATGAACTTAGTGGTGAACCTTCTTTGTATGTTCTTAAGTAAAAATGTCAGATTGTAGGTTACCATTGGGTATCTCCTGTGGAGGGCATAAATGGCCTGCTGTTAATGAAGAATTCTGATAATGGTGTGTGGGAGGAGGTACTTCTGGGTTTGTTCAAAGTTGCATGTAGTTGTCAGAATTGTACTTCCTGTATCTACCTCAATTGTGCTTTACCTTACTTTTTTGAGACAGTTTTTCATGGAACTTGGAGCCTGACAATTTTTCTAGGCTTCCCAGCCAATGAGTTAGAAAGATCTGTCTCTCAACTCATCTGTGACCCCAACATGCACACACATTGCTTTGATTACAAATGCACCCTGCTGTGTCTAGAGAATATATATGTAGTAGAGATGCATATTTAGATTCTCATACTTTCCCAACAGACACTTCATCCACTGAACCACCTCTCCAGCCCCCCTTTTTAACATCAGTTTGATATCATCAGACCTAACCCCAAAGTTGCATGCATTTGGTTATTTATTAGACTTTGCAGTTATAGGAGTTGTGAAGCAACAGATGATTGCACACAAGAGGCTCCATTCACAGTAAGTAAAGACAAATTCAATTCTAAGATTCTTTCCCTCCTGTGGTATGGACAGAAAACAGATTTCCAGTGTAAGAAGTAGTTTATAAAGTGTTACAATCATCATCTGAAGGTTTGCTGAATGGCCAAACTGCCTTGCTATAGAACAAAATTGATGAACAAGTGCATTAGGCAGATACTAGCAGAATCGTGTATGCAGCATACATAGATTTCAAGCTATAGAGCAATAGCATGGACTAGACTAAACCATTTCCAGTGAGACTCAAACTCTCATTGAACACTCAAGGACCAAGAAATTAAAGACCAAATAAGTGGCAGGAGTAAGATTACCCAAAAGAAAAAATATTTTTGACCTAATATTTGAATTACTGACATTGACATATATGAGAGGAAGGAAATGCATGCTGTGTACATATCTGTGCTAACAAAAATGCTGAGAAGAAAATCAAAACTGAGGAAGGAATGCCTGATTATTGCAGTTTTATGCATATATTTTGCCAGAGATTTTCATTTGTAAAGAATCATGTATAGCACAATCAGATATGGAAAATATTTCTTAATGCATTCTAGTTTTGAAGAGTAACACTCTACATTTTTATATTAAAAACTTAAAGAAAAACTTCCTGTAGCAAATACATACTAACTTTGTTTAAGCATTATTTCCTAAACTTAATTACCCACAGAACATTATTTTCCAGTAATAACTATTAACTTTCTATTAAGTGTACTCTGTTTATATTTAAATCCCAGCATTCAAATTAGTGGTATAGCACTGACAAAATTTAAGAACATGCCAAGCTCCAAATTTTAGGACTTCTGCTATCCAAACATGTAGAACTCCTCTCCACCTATTATTACTAATAATCCGTTTCCACGTCTATTCTATTCAGAGGTAGAAGCTGTTCCACTTCAGACCTCAGGACCCTCTGCTTCAATGCAGAGCAATCCCTGGTCTCTAATCCCCTTGAACTTTAGGAGCCACTGCTTGGATAGCATCCTTACAATAATAATAATAATAATAATAATAATAATAACCACTTCAAGTAGTTTCAAAGCCAGAAATGTCACCTGCCAAAACTATACAATAAATATTAGCCTTCATGTTTCCTTTCTCTGAAAGAATCTATTCTTCTACCCTGGCAAACCACTTTTTATTAAAGATATGGAGCCTATGGACAATCTATGACAATTAAAATGATAGGGAGTTGACAATATGATAAACCCTATTTGAAAATGTCAAGAATAAGTGCTGATTCTCAAATAACCTTCTATTGTCAAAACTAATACAGATTACTAGTTCTCAGCCCACTTTTTCCTCTGACCTCAAACTTCATTGTTGTTTGTGTTTACAGAATCTCAGTTCATCTGTTGTTCTTGCTGCTGATCAATTAAAAAATAAAACACTATTCTTCAGGGAGCTCTGAACATATGTATGGAGGGCCACACAACCTGAACATGTATTTAAGAAGAAACACTGGACCCATAATTTTAGTACCAAACACTTCCAAGATTTTTCAGGTTTCTGAACTTAGTTAGTTGTATATAGCTAAATTTTACTCTTACAGAGAGCCAACCCTGATTGGTTGTCCCTTGGAGGTTGTGACGATGAAGCACCTTGCACAAATTCCCAGAATAGGGTGCATCTACAAGATAGTGCCAGCCTCTGTTACCATGGATCCCTGAAAGACCACATGAGACAGAACAGAACGTCTCACTTTTTTATGCTTGATAGGCAAAATGAAAAGAGTAATAATTTGTGAAATATCAGAGCTGGCCTGAAGGTTAGTTTTTCAATGTCAACTTGTTACAATTTAGAATCAGTTGGGAATAGCGTCTCAATTTGATAATTCTCTTTATCATACTGGATTGTGGGCATGTCTATGGGAAATTGTCTTGAATGTTAACTGATGTAGGAAGACCCACCCCAAATTGGCAGTACCATTCCTTGGTCAGGGATTCCTGGACTGTATGTAACAGGAGAAAGCTATACAAAGGCAAGCCAACAATGTGTAGCATTCATTTCTTTCTTCTCTTAACTGTGGATGTACTGTGAATACCTGATTGACTTCTTGCCTTGACTTCTCTTCAATGATGGATTGTATCCTGTAATTGTAAGCAGTATAAACTCTCTCTTCTCCATGTTTCTTTTTGCCACATTGCTATCTCAGCAATAAAATTACAATAAGAGTATTTATTTTATTCTAACCTCATGCAATACCAGATTCTCATTAGCTAAGAATTATTATTATTAGGTCGTTCCTAAAAAGAACAGAAGGGATATGTCAGCTCCAGATGGATATTGTAGAAGTAACGGCTGAGTTCTAGGTATAAAGGGAAAGTAGTTTACAATGTCCATATGTAAGTTTGCCTACAGGTATTTGCCAGTGACCTCTTAAACCTTCATGAAGTCCAGTATTAAGAAATACCTAAAAGATATTATAAAAAGCTTTCTCTCAGGTCCCATTCTAATTATCACAATCAATAATCATAGTCAACATTTCTGCACATAGAGTGGCTGAAATGAAATAAATAATTTTTGGATGAAATAATTCAGTCCTCGGAAGTTTAAATTCCACCACACTATCTGTATGTTGAAGAACAAATGCTATCACAAAATATGTGTTCATCTTTCTCTGGAAGAAACTATGCCAAAGCATGCTTCACCTGATTCCCTCGTGATTTTAATTATTATAGCAGTGTTTTAATATGGCCATCACAGGATAATAGTTAAAAGAACAAAGTTAGTTTACTTACTTGGTAGCTGATAATTATATTAAAATAAATCATAATTTCAACTCTATCTTTCATTATCTATAACTTTAATTATTTTAAATTAGAAATTGTGACAAAATTATTTAATAGACATTGATAAAGAGCAAATTAGCCTTAACTATCTTTGCTATTTCCATTAGTTGGCTCATAAGAGAAAAGATGACCTGGGTCTCTATTTTGAAAGAACAAGTAGAATGTAGTGGAATTGAGGGTGGGAAAAGGCACATAAATAACAATCTTTCAAACTTCTTTTCACGAATATTGTTTTTGCCGTTGCAATTGCACAATGAAATAAGAAAGTTCAATTTCCTCTTCATTTCCTTTTAATAAAACTTCTGTTCATTTCATTTCTGAGAGAAGATTGAATCTAAATTACTTTGACTTCTCTTGGCCTAACTTTGGCGAATGCTACCAGACATGAAAACGTAGGCTATTTTGAGTATCAGCCATGGAAATATAGAGGTGCAGCCTCCAGCTCCGTATTTGGCTTTGGCTTCTTCCCTGTGCTGTGTGGATCCTATCCAAGAGCACAAAATGCTGCCTGCATGTTGTGCAGCAGCCCATGCTCCATCTTTCACCCAGGCTGTGTGCCAGTGAAGGAATCCATAAGAACAGCCTTAGGTTTTTTTCTCCCTCTGTTTCATGGTAGATGTATGTTCTCTCTTTCTATTTTATTGTTTATTTTTTCTCTCACATATTACATCTGACCACAGTTTCTCCTCCCTCCTCTCCTTCTAGTTCCTTCCGTCCACCTCTGCCCTCACCTCGATCACCCACACTCCATTTCTTTTTAGAAAAATGTAGGCTTCCCAGGGATATCAACCAAACATGGCATATCAAGTTGCCATAAGATTAGGCACCTTCCTGTGTATTAAGGCTGTACTTGGTGACCCAAGGGGAGCACACAAATCTCAAAATTAGACAAAGGGTTTAAAGACAGCCTGTCCCCCAACTACTGTGAGTCTTGCAAAAACACCAAAATACACTGTAACATATAAGCAGAGGACTAGGTGAGAGCCATGCATGCTTCCTGAATTTTGGTTCATTCTCTGTGAGCCCCTGTGAGTCCAGGTTAGTTGTTTCTGTGAGGTTTCTCATGTCCTTGTTCCCTCTGGCTCTTGCAATCCTTTCTCTCCCATCTTCTGAAGGATTCCCTGAAATTCACTTAGTGTCTGCCTGTGGGTCTGGCATATATCTTTTCTAAAAACGGGAAAAAATGCAAAGTATTGTTTGATGAAGTAGGATTAGAATTCATGAATGATACAAATTATTTTGGAAGATTTGTTGAATTCAACAATTCAGAGTTGAATTGTGTCTCCTTAGGTTCTCCCTGCTCCACCCCAATCCCTTCCAACACTCCAACACCAGGTAAGAGAGAAAAGGGGTTAGTGGGAGGTGGGGTGCACTTCTTTCTTAGCTGCTTCTTGTTGGTCAGGATCTTTGGGTCCTTGGAGCCAGTCTAATCCTTATTTCGGGAGATCCACAACTTCTTGTTTCACAACAGCAACCAGAATCAGCAAGGGGGACGCAGGAGCAGCCTTGTTCTTTCTCTTCTTCCACATTCTCTGGGCTTTGGCCTTTATTATCTCTCTAGAGTCCTCAGATTTAAACTATCTGCAGCTGGCAAAGAGCTCCTCTCAGAGTCCACATGAGGCAAATAGTCTGTTGCTATGGAAAATCTGTATCAGTCCCATATCCCACACCGGCGATGAAAACAAAACCATGTTTATATCCACAACAAGACTCAGTGAATATACTTACTTAATTTAAAAATGAGTTTACTAGGTGTTCCACTTAGATACTGAGCTGCCATGGACTACATCTGAGCAGGGGTTCTAGGTTA
Source organism: Rhombomys opimus (assembly GCA_010120015.1). Lineage (NCBI taxonomy): Eukaryota > Metazoa > Chordata > Mammalia > Rodentia > Muridae > Rhombomys > Rhombomys opimus. The sequence goes on along the minus strand of REGO01000261.1, from coordinate 2,532,191 downwards.
TCTCCATGAATGGTTCTTGGAGTATCAGTCTCAGAAAAGATCCCTGTGCCCAGATATTTGCATCTGTTGCTCTATTTGTGGAGCTCCTGTCCTCTCCAGGTCTTACTGCCTCCCGCTTCTTTCCTAAGATTCACTGCTCTGACATGAACTAAGCGGCTGGCTCTTTGACCGCCTCCCCTAATGGTGGAGGGCTTGCCAGGCCACAGAGGAGAAGAATGTAGCCAGTTTTGATGAGACCTGATAGGCTAGGGTCAGATGGAAGGGGAGGAGGACCTCCCCTATCTGTGGACTTGGAGAGAGGCATGAGAGGAGATGAGGGAAGGAGGCTGGGATTGGGAGGGAGTGAGGGAGGGGACTACAAAGGGAAACAAAGTGGATAAACTGTAATTAATATTTTAAAAAAATGTTAAAAAGAGAAAAAAAAGTGAAATTATCTTGGAGTTAACTATCTTTCTAATCCAACATGATTGATGACCTTATGAAAAGAAATTTAGATGAAGATGTACCAGCCATAAAAATTTCATGAAAAACTAGTTACTCTATCACAAGCCAGGAATGTCTATGGATTGGGAAGGCACCCTAGAAAAGTAGTTCCCTTTCACTTTCAGAAGGAACTTGGTCCTGCCAAGTCCAGCATTCTACCATTCAGAACACAGACAATAAATGTCAATTATTCATACCACTGAATTTGTGATACTTTACTACAGCAACCTTAGCATTAAAAACACTACCAAGAAACCATCAACGCTTCAAATGGCACTGATATTTTATTGCCTAAAAGTGAGGAAATACTTCATTTTTCTTATCCACTGCAAATTTGTTTTGTTGTTGTTGTTGTTTTTGCCTACATGGCTTGCTCTTACCATTTAATGCTTATTCATATAAAAGCATGAACACAGAGTATAACATTGTATCCAATACCCACTGTTTTTGCTTATAAGAAAACATACTACTCAGTCCCAAATATTATTTAGTTCCTTATCAAGGCATTTTTTGGTTTTGGTATTTTGCTTGTTTGTTGAATCAGGGTTTCTCCTGTTTAGGTTTGGCTGTCTTGGACTCACTTTGTAGACCAGGCTGGTGTCAGACTCAGAGATCTGCCTGTCTCTGCCTTCCCAAGTGCTGAGATTACAGGTGTGCACTACCACAAATGGGTAAAAAGACATTCTTAGAAAGCCTTTCCCTTCAGCACATATTAGATTTCCATATAAAGTGTGTATAAATACATTTTTATACCTAACTTTTGCACACCATCGACCACATTCCATAAATTGTGCCCCAATCAGAATAGCTGAAGGGCCATTCTTCCCCCCTCCCCCATTGAATTGTCAGTCAGAAGACCTTACAGAAAATCTGTGGTCTTCTATACTTTTAAAGGTTAACAATATGCCACAGGAACACAGGAGGAAGAAACACTATGTCGAGGGATGATTCTAAAATATAATTTAGTAGTTAACAGTTGAGATTTGTTCATTACAGAAATACAGAAAGATCCTTGGCCTAAGCCTTAAGCTCCGCATTATTTAGAGACTCGCAGCAAAAAGAAAACTAACGAATTCATAAGATCATTGAAATAGTACCAGCTGACAGGGCCCACCTGCATCACAGACAAGTAGCTCAGAGGAGCTAAGCAGGACAAGAGATCCAAGCCCCATTGTCCTCCATCCGAAGGGGGCCTGTGTGGCACCAGACCAGCCTTCAGCTTGGAGATCTTTCTGTATGCCCCCATATGTCTGGCCCACCTAGGATATAGTGGAAAGACAACCAGGCAGACAAACTCCAGAGTCAACCAGAGGGCTAGAGGCCAGCATAAGAACACAAGCAACAAAACTCAGAGCAATGTGACACCACCAGAAACTGGTGGCTCTACACAGCAAGCCCTGGAGATAGCATCACACCCAAAGCACAAGAAAAAGATTTGAAATTTGGGGTTAGGAAAATGATAGAGGCTTTAAAGGATGAAAATAAACCTTTCAAAGTAGGACAGGAAAATAGAGTCAAACCACTGAAAGAATTGACCAAATCCCTTAAAGAAATTAAAGAAAAACAAGAGAATAAAATGAATAAAATGGTTCAAGACCTAAAAATGGAACTAGAAGCAATGAAGAAAAACACAATCTGAGGTAATCCTGGAGATGGAAAAGCAAGGGAAGAGAATAGGAACTACAAATGCAAGCATCACCAACAGAATATAAGAAACTGAAGAGAGAATCTCTGAGGTAGAAGATACAATTAAGGAAATTAATACATCATTCAAAGAAAAATTAAAACTGAAAGAGAATACCCAATAAATCTGGAACACTATGAAAAAAAAAAAACAAAAATAAGAATAATAGGTATAGAAGATGGAGAACACTTTCAGCTCCAAGGCACAGACAATATTTAATTTTAATTTTAATTAATTACACTTTATTCACTTTGTATCCCCCCATAAACCTTTCCCTCCTCCACTCCCAATCCCACCTTCCCTCTCCCTTCTCCACACATGCCCCTCCACTAATCAGCTGATAGGGGAGGTCTTCCTCTCGTTGCTTCTGATCCTACTCTATCACATTTCATCAGGAGTGGCTGCATTGTCATCTTCTGTGGCCTGGTAAGGCTGCTCCCCCTTTCAGCGGGAGGTGATCAAAGAGCAGGCCAATCTGTTCATGTCAGAGGCAGTCCCTCTTCCCATTACTATGTAACCCTCTTGAACACTGAAATGCCACAGGGCTACATCTGTGCAGGGGTTCTGGGTTATCTCCATGCATGGTACTTGGTTGGAGTATGAGTCTCAGGAAAGACCTCTGTGCTCAAATTTTTTGTTTCTGTTGTTCTCCTTGGGGAGCTCCTGTCCTCTCCAGATCTTACTATTTCTCACTTGTTACATAAGATTCCATACACTCTGCCCAACAGTTGGTCTTATGTCTCAGCATCTGCTTTGATAGTCGAAAGGCAGAGCCTTTCAGAGGCCCTCAGTGGGAGGCTCCTAACATGTTTCCTATATTCTTTTTCTTATGCTGTCCATCCTCTTTGTCTTTTAGGGTGGGAATTGAACATTTTAGGCAGAGTCTTCCCTGGCTAAGATTAGTTTCTTTAGTTGTACAGATTTTGGTAGGTTTATCTTATATTATATGTCTATATGAGTAAGTATATACTCTGTGTGTCTTTCTGTTTCTGGGATAGATCACTGAGGATGATCCTTTCCAGTTCCCACCATTTACCTGCAAATTTCATGATTTTCTTGTTTTTCCTTGCTGAGTAATATTCCATTGTGTAGATGTACCACAATTTCTGTAACCACTCTTTAGTTTAGGGACATCTGGGTTGTTTCCAGCTTCTGGCTATTAGAAATAAAGCTGCTAAAAATATGGTTGAGCTAATGTCTTTATTGTGTACTTGAGCCTCTTTTGGATATATGCCTTGGAGTGGTATAGCTGGATCTTGAGGAAGCGCTGTTCCTAGTTGTCTGAGAAAGCACCAGATTGATTTCCAGAGTGGTTGTGCAAGTTTACATTCCCACCAGCAGTGGACAAGAGTTTCCCTTTCTCCACAACCTCTCCAGCATGTGTTGTCACTTGAGGTTTTGATCTTGGTCATTCTGATAAGTGTAAGTTAAGATGTCAGGGTTGTTTTGCTTTGCATTTTTCTGATGGCTAATGACATTGAGCATTTCTTTAAGTGTTTCTCTACCATTCGATATTCCTCTATTGAGAATTCTCTGTTTAGCTCTGTTCCCCATTTTTCTTTTTTTTTTCTATGCGAATACTTTTTATTTTCCACCACTTTATTTATTTTTAGATATATTTGTTTATCTGTTTGCGTATTTTGCTTCCATATATCTATGCGTCCTGTGTGATTAGTGAAATAACTGGTAGGTCATATTCCACATAAAAAGTAAACAATATGTTTAAGAAAGATCAACCAATTCAAGCCAATTTAATATTCTTCTGTGTGTTTGTTTGTTTGTTTGCTTGCTTGCTTGCTTGCTTGTTTTAAGAAAAGGGAGATAGAAAGGCCTGGAGGAGACAGGAACTGCACAAAAAGAAAAAAACAGCCAAAAACCCTGGGCCCAGGGGAGCATGCAGAGACTGATTGATAGCCCAACCAAGAACCATGCATGGAGAGTACCTAATTGCATGCATGTTGATGCCCTAGGTCCTGCCTCTGAGAAAAAGGTATCGGATGGGTCTGATGCTCTTTGGGTGGATGACAACTAAATGAACATTGGTACAAAGTCCCAATTTATTTCTAATATCAGAGATCAGACCTCTACTCTTGCCTGACGCATCTAAAACAAAAAGGGGGAACTGTAGAGAGCTGCGTAATGCCTTGCCTTAAAGAGGGAGCTGGTTTCTGCCTTCCACCTTCCCGATGGTGAGTACTCTCTGTCACAAACAACTCCATATTTGGCTAAGGCTGAGGATCTGGCTTGCTGCCCTGTATGTGGACCTATCTGCATTGCCCATGAGGCACGCTGGGGTTGGCTACCCAGAGGTTATTTTAAGCTGTCGCTGGCTTTCCTCAGGGTCAGAAGATTGTTCAAGGTTCCTGAATAAACTGCATTGAGAAGAACAACAACAACAACAAAAAGATCAGAAAGAAGGAAAGGAGGACCTCCCCTATCAGTGGACTTGGAGAGAGGCATTCATGCAGAAAGGGGAGGAGGGTGGGACCGGGAGGGGAGGAGGGAGGGTCTTATGGGGGGATACAAAAGGAATAAAGTGTAATTAATAAAAGTTAAATAAAAAAAAAAGAGAACCCACTTGGACCCTGAGTCTATGTTCCCCATTTTTCAATTGGATTACATAATTTGTTGTTTTTCAAATTCTTTAGTTCTTTAAATATACTGGATATTAGCCCTCTGTAAGACAGAGGTTTGTTGAAGATTCTTTCTCAATCGGTAAGATTCATTTTGTTTTGATGACAGTGACGTTTGCTTTACAGAAGCTTTTCAGTTTCATGAGGTCCCATTTATTGATTGTTGCTCTTAGAGCCTGTGCTGTTGGTGTTCTGTTCAGGAAGCTGACTCCTGTACCAATGAATTCTAGGCTCTTCCCCACTCTTTCTTTTAACCGATTTAATGTGTCTGGTTTTATGTTGAGGTCTTTGATCCACTTGGACTTTAGTTTTGTGCAGGGTAATAAGTATGGATCTATTAGCATTTTTCTACATGTAGACATCCAGGTAGACTAGCACCATTTGTTGAAGATGCTATCTTTTTTCCATTGTATGGTTTTTGCATCTTAGTCAAAGATCAGGTTCCATAAGTGTGTTGGTTTATTTCTGAGTCTTCTATTCAGTTCCTTTGATCCACCATTCTCTTTCTATGCCAGTACCATGCAGTTTTTATTACTGTTGCTCTATAGTACAGCTTGAGATCAGGGATGGAGATACTTGCAGAAGTTCTGTTACTGTAGAGGATTGTTTTAGCAATTTTGTGTTTCTTGTTATTCCATATGAAGTTGAGAATTTTTTCTTTCAATGTCAATAAAGAATTGTGTTGGTAATTTGATGGGAATTGCATTGGATCTGTAGATTGCTTTTGGTAAGATGGCCATTTTTACTATGTTAATCCTCCCAAGCCATGAACATGGGAGATCTTTCCATCTTCTGATATCTTCTTCTAATTCTTTCTTCAGAGAATTGAAATTTTTTTCATACAAGTCTTTGACTTGCTTGGTTAGGGTCACACCAAGGTACTTTATGTCATTTGTGGCTATTGTGGAGGGTGTTGTTTCCATAATTTCTTTCTCAGCCCTTTTGTCTTTTGTATACAGGAGGGCTATTGATTTTTTTTGAGTTAATTTTGTATCTAGCCACTTTCCTGAAGGTGTTTATCAGCTGTAGTAGTTCCCTGGTAGAATTTTTGGGATCACTCAGGTATACTACCATATTATCTACAAATTGTGATACTTTGACTTCTTCCTTTCTGATTTGTATCTCCTTGATCTCCTTCAATTGTCTTACTGCTCTAACAAGGACTTTAATAACTATGTTGAAGAGATATTAAGATAGTGGGCAGCCTTGCCTTGTCCCTAATTTCAGTGGGATTGCTTTAAGTTTCCATTTGGTTTGATGTTGGCTATAGGTTTGCTGTATATTGCCTTTACTAAGTTTAGATATATGCCTTGTTTCCCTGATCTCTCCAATACTTTAAAGATGAATGGATGTTGGATTTTGTCAAATGCTTTTTCAGCATCTAAGGAAATCATCAAGTTGTTTTTTGGTTTTTGGGTTTTTTTTTGTTTGTTTGTTTGTTTTTTAGGTTGTTAATATGGTCAATCACATTGATGGATTTCTGTATATTGAACCACCCCTGCATGCCTGGGATGAAGTCTACTTGGTTATAGTGGATGATATCTTTGCATTGTTCTTGCATTCAGTTTGCAAGTATTTTGTTGAGTATTTTTGCATCTATGTTCATAAGAGAGATTGGCCTGAAAAATCTCTGTCTTTGTTGATTCTTTGTGAGGTTTAGGTACCAAGGTGACTGTGGCTTCATAGAATGAGTTTGGTAGTGTTCCTCTCATTTCTTTTCTGTGGAATAGTTTGAAGAGAATTGGAGTTAACTCTTCTTTGAAGTTCTGGTAGAATTCTGCGCTGAAACCATCTGGTCCTTTTTTGGGATGGGAGACTTTTGTTGACTGCTCTTGTTTCCTTAGGGGATATAGGACTATTTAATTGATTTACCTGGTCTTGATTCAGCTGTAGTAAGTGAATCGATCAAGAAAATTGTCCTTTTCATTTAGATTTTCAAATTTTTCCAACAATATTTTTATTAATTTTCTATTAATTACACTTTATTCACTTTTTATCCCAGCTGTAGCCCCCTCCCTCATCCCCTCTCAATCCACCTCTTCCTCTTTTATCTCCTCCCATGACCTTCCCCAAATCCACCAATAGAGTAGGTCCTCTGACCCTAGCCTCAGGTCTCATAAGAACTGGCTGCATTGTCTTTGTCTGTACACTGGTATAGCTGCTTCCCACTCTGCGTGAGGTGATCAAAGAGAAAGTCACTGAGTTCATGTCCCAGAAAATATTTTTTAGAAAATAATGGAGGAGAACTTCCTGAACCTAAAGAAAGAGAGGCCTATAAAATTATAAGAAGCTTACAAAACACCAAATAGATTGGAACAGCAAAGAAAATCACTTTGTCACATAAAAATCAAAACAAAAAATGTATAGAACAAAGAGAGAATATTAAAAACTGCAAGGGAAAAATCGAGTCACATATAAAGACAAACCTATCAGAATTACACCTGACTTTTCATCAGAAAATTTAAAAGCCAGAAGGGCCTGGACAGATATCTTACAGACGCTAAGACACCACAAATATCAACCCCGAATACTATACCAGGCAAAAATTTTAATCACCATAGAGGGAGACAACAAAAATTTAAACAGTACCTATCCACAGATCCAGGCCTACAGAAAATACTAGCAGGAAAATTCCAACCCAAAAAGGCCAGCTACACCCAGAAAAACACAGGGAATAAATAACCCCAAGTCAGCAAAAGCAAAAGAAGGGAATTACTCACACTCTACCATCACCAACATCAAAATAACAGGAAGTAACAAGGGGCTATTAATATCTCTCAACATCAAAAACATCAACTCCCCAATAAAAACACACATGTTAACAAAATGGATACAGAAATAGGACCCATCTTTCTGCTGCATACAAGAAAAACACCTCAGCAATAAAGACAGACATTACCTCAGAGGAAAGGGCTGTAAGAAGGTTGTCCAAGCAAACAAACCCAAGAAGCAAGCTGGAGTAGCCATTCTAGTATAAAATAAAACAGACTTTCTGACCAAAATTAATCAAAAAATATGATTTTTTGATTAATATTCATCAAAAGAAAAATCTACCAAGATGATAACTAGATTCTGAACATCTATGCCTCAAACATCTATGCACGAGCACCCCTCTTTTGTAAAAGAAACATTGCTACAGCTTAAATCTCACATAAAACCCCAAACATCAATAGGGAGACTTTAACACCCCACTCTCTCCAATGGGGACACAATTAAGACAGAAAACAAATGGCGAAATAAAGAAACAAACAGACATTATGGATCAAATGGACCTAAGACATATGTACAGATAATTTTACCCAAGCACAGAGAATATACATTCTTTCGGTAGCTCATGGAACCTTTTTTAAAACTGACTATATACACAGTCACAAAGTAAGCCTCAACAAACATAAGAAAATTTAAATAACCCCATTCGTCTTATCGGAGTATGATGTATCAGAGCTGGAATTGAACATCAACAGAAACAACAAAAAGCTTACAAACTCATGGAAACTCAATAACTCCCTACTCAGCGACCATGGGGTAAGGAAAGAAATAAAGAAACAAATTAGAGACTTTCTATTATTCCATGAAAATAAAGCACAACAAACACAAACTCATGGAGCATAATAAAAGCAGTGCCAAGAGGAAAGTTCATAGCACTCAGAATCGACACAAAGGAATTGAAGAGATCCTATGCTAATAACTTAGCAGCATACCTGAAAACTCTAGAACAGAAGGAAGCATATACAACAAAGAGGAATATATGAGAGGAAATAATCAAAGTCAGGGATGTAATCAATAAATTAGGAATAATGAGAAAAATAAAAAAAATCAATGAAACCAAGAGCTGTTTCTTTGAGACAATCAACAAGATAGACAAAATCTTAGCCAAACTAATTGAAACTCAGAGGGAGAGTATCCAAATTTTAAAAATCAAAAGTGAGAAGGGGATATAACAAAAGACAATGGAGAAATAAAAAAAAATCATTAGGTCTTACTTCAAAAGCCTCTATTCCACAAAAATGGAAAATAAAGGAAATGGACAACCTGCTGAAGCTAAATCAAGATGAGGTAAACAGTTTAAACTCTACTATAATCCCTAAGCAAATAGAAGTCATAAAAGTACCACAACCAAAAGAAAAAGCACAGGTCTAGATGGTTTTAGTGCAGAATTCTACCAGACATTCAAATAAGAACTAATATGAATACTCCTCAAACTATGACACAAAATGGAACCTGAAGGAACATTACTAAAATCATTCTATGAAGCATCAGTCACCATTAAAATTAAAGCACACAAAAACTCAGCTAGGAAAGAATTTCTGAACTTCACTCATGAACATTGATGCAAAAATACTCAATAAAATACAAACCATTCTTCAGTTGAGGGGCATCTGGGCTGTTTCCAGCTTCTGGCTATTACAAATAAAGCTGCTACAAACATGGTTGAGCAAATGTCCTTATTGTGTACTTGAGCCTCTTTTGGATATATGCCTAGGAGTGGTATGGCTGGATCTTGAGGAAGCACTATTCCTAGTTGTCTGAGAAAGCATCAGATTGATTTCCAGAGTGGTTGTACAAGTTTACATTACCACCAGCAGTGGAGAAGGGTTCCCCTTTCTCCACAACCTCTCCAGCATGTGTTGTCACTTGAGTTTTTGATATTGGCCATTCTAATGGGTGTAAGGTGAAATCTCAGGGTCATATTGATTTGCATTTTCCTGATGGCTAATGACATTGAGCATTTCTTTAAGTGTTTCTCTGCCCTTTGATATTCCTCTACAGAGAATTCTTTGTTTAGCTGTTTCCCATTTTTAATTGGATTACTTGGTTTGCTGCTTTAGAGCTTTTTTAGTGCTTTATATATACTGGATATTAGCCCTCCATCAGATAAAGGGTTGGTGAAGATTCTTTTCCAATCTGTAGGCAATTTTTTTTTTGTTTTGAGGACGGTTTCCCTTGCTTTACAGAAGCTGTTCAGTTTCATGAGGTTCCATTTATTGATTGTTGCTCTTAGAGCCTGTGGTGTTGGTGTTCTGTTCAGGAAGTTGTCTCCTGTACCAATGAGTTCTGGGTTTTCCGCACTTTTTCTTCTAAATGATTTAATGTGTCTGGTTTTACATTGAGGTCTTTGATCCACTTGGACTTTAATTTTGTGCAGGGTGATGAGTATGGATCTATTTGCATTTGTCTACATGTAGACACCTGGTTAGACCAGCACCATTTGTTGAAGATGCTATCTTTTCTCCATTGCAGACATTGTGGTACATCTACACAATGGAGTATTACTGTGCAATGAAAAATAAGAAAATCATCAAATTTGCAGGTAAATGGTGGGACCTGGAAAGGATCATCCCGAGTGAGCTATCCCAGAAGCAGAAAGAAACACACGGTATATACTCACTCATATAGACATATAACAAAGGATAACCCTACTAAAACCTGTACATCTAAAGAAACTAATCAAGAGAGAGGACCCTGACTAAAATGCTCAATCCCCATCCCGAAAGGCAAAGAGGATGGACATCAGAAGAAGAAGAAAACAGGAAACAAGCTAGGAACCTGCCACAGAGGCCCTCTGAAAGGCTCTGCCCTACAGACTATCAAAGCAGATGCTGAGACTTATGGCCAACTGTTGGGCAGAGTGCATGGAATCTTATGTAAGAAGTTGGAAATAGTAAGATCTGGAGAGGACAGGAACCCCACCAGAAGAGCAACAGAACCAGAAAATTTGAACTAAGGGGTCTTCCCAGAGACTCATACTCCAACCAAGTACCAGACATGGAGATAACCCAGAATCCCTGCACAGATGTAGTCCATGGCAGCTTAGTGCCCAAGTGGGTTACATACTAGTGGGAAGAGGGACTGCCTTTGACATAATGTGATTGGCCTATTTTTGATCACCTCCCCCTGAGGGGGGAGCAGCCTTACCAGGCCACAGAAGATGACAATGCAGCCATTCCTAATGTGATCTGATAGACTAAGATCAGAAGGAATGAGAGGAGGATCTTCGCTATCAGTGGACTTGGGGAGGGGCATGTGTGAAGAAGGGAGAGGGAGGATGGGACCGGGAGGGGAGGAGGTAGAGCCTTATGGGGGGATACAAAGTGAATAGATTGTAATTAATAAAAATAAATAAATTAAAAAAATAAAAAAATACTCACAAACCAAATCCAAGAATACATAAAATACATCATACACCATTATCAAGTAGGATTCATCCTATACATGCAGAGATGGTTAAACATATAAAATCCATCAATGTAGTGTCCATCATTTAAACAAACTCTTGGGAAAAAAACACAAGATCATCTCATAAGATGCAGGAAAGTCTTTCTGACACAATTCAACATCCCTTTATGATAAATGTCTTGGAGAGGTCACGAATACAAGGCTCATACCTAAACATAATCAAGGCTATACAGTGAGTCAATTTCTAACATCAAATTAAATGGAGAGAAACTCAAAGCAATTCTGCTGAAATCATGGAGAAGACAAGGCTACCCACTCTCTCCATACTTCTTCAATATATTACTTGAGGTTCTAGCTAGAGCAATAACAAAACTAAAGAAGATCAAGGAGATACAAATTGGAAAGGAATAAGTCAAAGTATTGTGATTACCTGATGATATGATAGTGTATGAAAATGACCTAAAAACTGCTACTAAAGAATGATAAACAGCTTTAGCAAAATAGATGGATACAAGATTAATTCAAAAAAAATCAGTAGGCCTCCTGTACACAAACAACAAATGAGCTGAGAAAGAATTTAGGGACACTGCACCCGTCACAATAGCCACTTCATGTGATACTACAGAACAATAGTAGTAAAAACTGCATGGTACTGGCATAAAAATAGACTGGTTGATCAATGGAATTAAATAGAAGACACAGAAATAAACCCACATAACTATAATCACTTGAGTCTTGACAAAGGAGTCAAAACCATACAATGGAGAAAAAAAGGATCTTCAACAGATGGTACTGGTATAACTAGATGTCTATAAGTAGAAAAACATAAATAGATCCGTATTTATCTCCCTGCACAAAACTCAAATTCAAGTGGATCAAAAACCTCAATATAATACCAGACACACTAAATCTATTATAAGAGAAAGTGGGGAAGAATCTTGAACACATTGGCACAGGAGACAACTTCCTAAACAGAACCAATAGCTCAGGTTTTAAGATAATAAATTAATAAATGTTACTCTTGAAACTGAGAAGCTTCTGTAAGGCAAAGAACACTGCATAGAACAGAACAACAATCTATTGATTAGAAAAAAACCTTGACCAATCTTATATCTGAGAAAGGACTAATATAAAAAATGTATGATGAACTAGAGAAATAAGAGACTGATAAACAACATAATACAGTTAAAAAATAAAATACAGTTAAAAAACAGAATAGCTTTACTCACAATAGCCAAAATCTGGAAACAACCTAGATGTTCCTCAGTATAAGAATGTGTAAAGAAAAAATGTGGCACATGTACACGCTGGAATACTATTCAGCTATTAGAAAAAAAGAAACCATACAATTTGCAGGAAAATGGATGACACTAGAGAATATCATTTTGAGTGAAGTAGACGCAGAAAAAATTATGTATGGTATGTACTCACTTATAAGTGGATTTTAAGAGGATAGAGATAAGAGTTGGGAAGAGCAAGGGCAAGAGGACATGAGGCCTGTAGAGAAAAGAGAGACTGAGGTTGGCGGTATCTCTGAGACAAGATGACTACACTTGTCACAGGGTAGGGTCCTGGAAAGATATGAGGGGCACTCAAGCAGAGACTTGTAGCAGAGGACACAGAGACTGAAGAAGACACCCTCTATCTAGACTAGTCTCCTAACAGAGGAAAGAAAACATCAACCCACCTACAAAAACTTAGACCCAAAATTTACCCTGCCTAGAAGATATGCATGGATAAAGATAGAGCAGATAGATCAGGGATTGAAGGAATGCCCAACCAATGCCTGGCCCAACCAAAGATTCAGTCTAACAGAGAGTGCCAACCTCTCAGAGGCTCTACATAGCATGCTACAAAACATGCTGAGACTCACATGCTGAGCCATAGAATGTCTTGTGAAAAAGGGAGGAAAGAGAAAAAGAGGTTGAAGTGTCAGGAGCTCCTTTAGAAGATCAACAGAGCTAACTAACCAAGGCCCTGAGGGGCTTGCTGAGGCTGAAGCATACACCAAGGACCATGTAGAAACTGGACCTAGACCCCCTACAAAAATTTAGCAGATGAGGCGCTTAGGCTTCAGGCGAGTCCTCTAGTAATAGAAATGAGGACTGCATCAGACATGGACTTGCCAGCTTTTTGATCAATTTCACCTGGCAGTACTGCCATAGGCTAAGTCCTGATGCAATTTGATGAGCTGAGGAGGAATGGAAAGAGAGCTCCCCTTTTGCTCAGAAAAGGAAAGTAGGGAAGGAGAAAGGAGGGAAAGTGGGACTGGGAGGGAAGGAGAAATGGGACTACAACAGGGATGTGAATTTTAAAAGATTATTGAAATAATGAGGTTATAGGAGAGATGTTCTTTGCTGTGACTTCTTCTAGGGAACTAAAAACAATACATAGATTAAGAAAGATTGTTTTTGCCCAGTGCAGGTGAAATTTAAGAAATACAAATATTGAGAACTGACAATTTGTTTTCTCACAATAGAGATCATCATTGATTGTGGGAAGGCTTTTCTGAGAAGACGATAAGGATTCCATCTTGCATCTGGCAGATATGAGAGACATCAGGGGAGAAATCCTAGACAACTTTATATTACATTCAATTTTCCATTTTACAGTTTCTTATAAAAGAAAGTAGGACAAGGAGACAGATAAATGGACACTGAATTAACAAAATGAAAAGACTTTTAACACCATCTTTTTTTAAATAAGCAAGCCAGATTTAACTTGTTTGCTAAGAGGAATGTGAAGGCATGTAGAAGGAAAAGAACGTGACTGTAAAGGAAAGTCCATAGTTGTTTATAAGTGGGTGGGATTTAACTTTGGAATTAAGCTCACATAGAGGCAGAGAAAAAAAAAAAAAAACATGGTAACAGAAATGGAGTGAGTACTTTTTTCCATGCAAATAAGTGGCTGAATTTGTTATCTTTAAAGTTATTTTCCCTGGAGGACATGGGTGTGACTCTATCTGAGACTCCTAGCAGGTGGGACATGAAGAGCCAGGCCCTGACACTCTTAATGATGTTCTGCTATGCTGGCTGACAAGAGCCTAACTTGACTGTCTTCTGGGAGGATCCAGTCAGCAGTGGATCAAGACAGATGCTGGGACTTGCAGCCAAGCATGGGGCAGAGCTCCAGGGATCCTGTGGAAGTGCTGAAGTAAAGACAGAAGGAACTGGAGGGGACAGGAACCACACAAGAACACCAACAGAGAAAATTAACCTAGATCCATGGGATGTTACAGAGACTGAGACATCAATTAAGGAGCATCCATGGTCTGGACTTAGACCCCCTGCACATATGTGGCCGATGGGTGGCGTGGTATTCATGTGGGTCACCTGGCTAGTGGAAGATGGCTGTTCTTTCAAACATAGACTATATTGCCTGCTTTTGGATCACTTCCCTTTGGAAGGACTTCATTGTCTGACCTCAGGGGATGAGGACATACTCAGTCCTGATGTGACTTGATGTGCTGAGGAGGATTGATACCGGGAGAAGTTGGCTTCCCTTTTCTGGGGAGAAAAGGAGAAAGGAAAAGGGACTAGGAGGAAGGAAGAGAGGACACCCTTGGAATGTAAAGTCAATAAACTAAAATCCTAAAAAGGAACAAAAAAAGTTATTTTCACATATAACTAATAATTTCTTTGGTGACACAGTAATTGATTTCATTCAACAAAAAAAGGGGGGTGGGAGAGTATTTTGGAATTTTGACATTCCCACCATAGGACAGATAAATAGGGAAATGTCCTGTAAAAATGTGACAATTATAAATGCCCTTACAGGCCTCACCTCAAGTTGTTCAATGAACAGGATGTTTGTTTTCTATCTTTTCAATCATTTTTAAAAATATGTAATCCCTTTGGTTTTGAGAATATAATTATATATCTCTCCACTTTCCTCCTTCTAATTCTTTCAATATACCCCTTTTGCTTTTTATCAAATTCATGACTCCAACTTTTCATTAATTACTGTTAATACATATATTTGTATATGTGTGTGTGCATGCTCACCTGTGCCTGCATGTGTATATATACACAAACATATTACTAAATACATAAATACAACTGTTACATGTCTATAATGTTGAATGTACATTTTTAGACTGAATGTTTGGTATTGGATAAAAAATTGATTTTTCCTTCCTTTGGGAAGACTGTTTTTCCCCCACTCTTTGCATTCTTTTGTTGCCTATAGTTCTTTTTTATTTTTATTTATTTTATATTTTATTTTATTTTTTTAATTATACTTTATTTACTTTGTATCCCCCTTCTAGTTCCCTCCCTCCTCCCCTCTCAATACCTCCCTTCCTCTCCCTTCTCCACACACTCCCCTTCCTAAGTCTACTGGTAGGGGAAGGTTTCTTTTTCTTCCTTCTGATCCTAGTCTGTTGGGTCTCATCAGGAATGGCTGCACTGTCTTCCTCTGCAGCCTGGTAAGGCTGCTCCCCCCTCAGGGGGAGGTGATCAAAGAGCAGGCCAATCAGTTCATGTCATGGAACCCACTTGGAGACTGAACTGCCATGGGGTACATCTGCGCAGGGATTCCAGGTTATCTCCATGCCTGGTACTTGGTTGGAGTGTGAGTCTCTGGGAAGACACCTGTGCTAAAATTTTTTGGTTCTGTTACTTTCCTTGTAGAACTCCTGTCCTCTCCGGATCTATTATTTCCCACTTCTTTCATAAGATTCCCTGCATTCTGCCCAAAGTTTGGCCATAAGTCTTAATATCTGCTTTGATAGTCTACAGGGCAGAGCCTTTCAGAGGCCTTCTGTGGGAGGCTCCTAACTTGTTTCCTGTTTTCTTCTTCTTCTGGTGCCCATCCTCTTTGCATTTCGGGGTGGGGATTGAGCACTTTAGCCAGAGTCCTCCCTCTTGATTAGTTTCTTTAGGTGTACAGATTTTAGTAGGTTTATCCCATATGTCTATATGAGTGAGTATATACTGTGTGTCTTTCTGCTTCTCGGATAGCTCACTGAGGATGATCCTTTCCAGATCCCACCATTTACCTGCAAATTTCATGATTTCCTTGTTTTTTCATTGCTGAGTAATATTTCTTTGACAAAGATGCCAAAACCATACAATGGAAAAATGATAGCATCTTCAACAAATGGTGCTGGTCTAACTGGATGTCTACATATAGAAAAATGCAAATAGATCCATACTCATCACCCTGCACAAAGCTAAAGTCCAAGTGGATCAAAGTCCTCAACATAAAACCAGACACATTAAATCTGTTAAAAGAAAAAGTGGGGAAGAGCCTAGAACTCATTGGTACAGGAGACAACTTCCTGAAAAGAACACCAACAGCATAGGTTCTAAGATCAACAATCAATAAATGGGACCTCATGAAACTGAAAAGCTTCTGTAAAGCAAAGGACACCATCCTTAAAACAGAACAACTGCGTACAGATTGGGAAAGAATCTTCACCAACTCTCTATTTGACACAGGGCTAATATCCAGTATATATAAAGAACTAAAGAAGTTGAAAAGCAACAAATCAAGTAATGCAATTAAAAAATGAGGAACAGAGATAAACAGCAGAGTTTGGGAGTATAGTACAGTATGTTGCAGTTCAGTTCGTGAAGTTCAGTTGCAGTGTTTTCAAGCAGAGTAAATCAGTGAGAAGTCAAGAAAAGACTGTTTGAATCAATCAGCTTGGAGAGTAGTTTTGATCCAGAAGACCTGAGTTGAACCAGCTAACTAGATTTCACAAAGAACAAGAAAGAGTGATCTTATTCAGCAGTAAGTCTAGGAGGCTGAAAACATTCTAGGACTAGGTTAGCAGATGGAGGCTACAAGCTGAAGCCCTCCAGGTCTGGGCTTATGGAAGATTAGATTGCCACCAAAAGCTTCCAGGCCTAGGCCTAGAGATATAATATAGAAACACTCTGGGTTCAGCCCAAGCCACGTATTAATAAGGTTTGGGTAAGGCTCTCATCTCATTCCTTTTCCTAAGGGAATAAAAAGTACATTTACAGAGTAGAGCTGGTCCTGTATGTGGGGACTGTGGGTGAGCTGGCCCGAGGGCATGAACATGAAGAACAAACCCTAACTCCTGTATGTTGTGCAGTGTGGTGGCTCAGGTGCCAGCACAGATGAGAGAAAGATGTCTGCCTCCCCTCCCTTGCTCCTAGCCACCTATGGCAGGCAGGAGAGCTATCACTGCCCCTCACTTGGGATACCAGGCTCTGCACCTCAGCTAGGCAGCACAGGAGAGCTGGCCCTGATGGCTGGAGTGGGGAGGGGTGTGAAGTGGGGGGCTGTGCATGGTTGAGCCAGCCCTGAAGGCATAGAAGGAAGAGCTGGCTCTGCTGGGCCAGCAGGGACAGAGCAGGAAAGCTTGTCCTGATGGTGTGGGAACAGGTACAGGAGAGCTGATCATCTGACCAGTTCAGATACCTCTCAGACACAGATCCAGGGCTTTGAATTGACCCACCCAACATCTACCCCATGGATAAATTGCTGGAGTGCATGAAGGGGCTGGTTCTACAGATCCAAATCTACGTGATCTCCACAACACAGAGCAACAGCAGAATAGCTGTGAGGAGTCCTGGTCAGGTTTTAGTATTAATAGTGTAGCAGAAGCCAGAGGCCTAGAGCCAAACCAATGGCTCACTGCAATGAACACATGCACGCAAAGAAGTGTGGACAAAAGGGTATACTGAGGGACATACTGTGATACAGCTTCCACAATGAGATGGATTTTTTCTCTGTTGCGGTGGAGGTTGCAGGGGTGGGTTTGAGGGAAGGGGGAGATGAGTGGAATTGTGGTATGTGATGTGAAATTCACAAAGGATCAATTAAAGGTGTTTAAAAAAAAAGAAATAGAAACCAAACATGGAGGGCAGAGCCAAGATGGCGACGAGCACACACCATTTCTGAGCGGTGGAATACCTGAACTTCTGAGTTGGTGAATGGAAGGACCTCTAACCCAGGAAGACAATGGTGGAGATTTCTAGACCAACAGGGAACATCACAGGAGGAGAAAACTTTGGTCTCGGGTCACCCGGGGACTTGTTTGGGGAAGGAGAGAAATGATCCTTTGATCTCGCGGCACTCCCCTCCCCCAGACCTCCCTCCACCTCGGCACAGTGGCCCAGCTGACTGGTCTTTCTCAGAGCAGACCTAACTGCCTGAGGTATACAGCCGCTGGGGCAGAGCTCCAAGCCCTTTAGCGGCAGGCAAAGATCAGCAGTACATGTCCCGGAGTCCCAGATCCGCACAGCGGCTACACCATCCCCCCAGGGCCCGAGTCTGCTGGATGCCATACTAGCTCCTCAGGATCACCATCAGTGACAGTATGTCCCGCCCAATCCCACAATGACAGAGAATACGCCATATATTCACCAAAACCAGGCAGAAACGCCATACAACCTAGATACACCAGGCACTGGGCCTCCCAAGCTTGGAGAGCACAGTGAAGAGACCCCAGGACTTCCCCGAAAGCATCGGGACTAGCAACACAGTCACCAGTTACAGTGGGACTTGGCAGCAGGGCAGCACTGAGCTGGCGGGACACAACAGCCCTCCAGTTTATGACTAACCAGGGCCAAA
>REGO01000261.1:2426491-2506653 GCA_010120015.1 Rhombomys opimus | reverse complement strand
AAACAGGATCAGATGAATGGGGGGGTCCTCCTCTATCAGTGGACTTGGAAAGGGGCACAGTGGTGATGAGGGAGGGAGGGAGGGACTGGGAGGGAATGAGGGTTCGGGGCACGGCTGGAATACAGAATTAATAAAATGTAACTGATAAAAATAAAATAAGAAAAATAAATAAATAAATAAATGGGACCTCATGAAATTGAGAAGCTTCTGTAACACAAAGGACACAGTCATCAAAACAAAATGTCTTCCTACAGACTGTGAAAGAATCATCACCAACTCTTTAACTGACAGAGGACTCATATCCACTATATATAAAGAACTAAAGAAGCTGAAAAGCAGCAAACCAAGTAATCCACTTAAAAAATGGGCAACAGAGCTAAACAGAGAACTCTCTGTAGAGTAATATCAAATGGCAGAGAAGCACTTAAAGAAATGCTCAACCTCATTAGCCATTAGGGAAATGCAAATCAAAACAACCCTGAGATTTCACCTTACACCCATGAGAATGGCCAAGATCAAAAACTCAAGTGACAACACATGCTGGAGAGGTTGTGGAGAAAGGGGAACCCTCCTGCACTGCTGGAGGGAGTGTAAACTTGTACAACCACTCTGGAAATCAATCTAGCACTTTCTCAGAAAACTAGGAATAGTGTTTCCTCAAGATCCAGCCATACCTCTCCTAGGCATATATCCAAAAGTGGTCAAGTACACAAAAAGGACATTTGATCAACCATGTTTGTAGCAGCTTTATTTATAATAGCCAGAAGCTGGAAACAGCCCAGATGCCCCTCAACTGAAGAATGGATGCAGAAACTGTGGTACATCTATACAATGGAATATTATTCAGCAATGAAAAATAAGGAAATTATGAAATTTGCAGGTAAATGTTGGGACCTGGTAAGGATCATCCTGAGTGAGTTGTCCCAGAAGCAAAAAGACACACATGGTATATACTCACTCATATAAACATACAACATAGAATAAACCCACTAAAATCTGTACATCTAAACATCCTAAGCAAAAGAGAGGACCCTAACTAAAATGTTCAATCCCCATCCTGAAAGGCAAAGATTATGGACATCAGAAGAAAAAGAAAACAGGAAACAACCTAGGAACCTGCTACAGAGGGCCTCTGAAAGCCAGAGGAAGAAAACAGGAAACAACCTCAGAACCTGCCCCAGAGGGCCTCTGAAAGCCTCTGCCATGCAGATAGTGAAAGCAGATGCTGAGCCTGATGGCCAACTGACGGGCAGAGTGAATGGAATTTTATGTAAGAAGTGGGAAATAGTAAGAGCAAGAGAGGACAGGAACTCCACAAGGAGAGCAACAGAACAAGAAAATTTGAACACAGGGAACTTCCCAGAGACTCATACTCCAACCAAGGACTATTCATGGAGATAACCTAGAACCCTGACAATGCAGCCACTTCGATGAGAACTGATAGACTAAGATCAGAAAGAAGGAGAGGAGGACCTCCCCAATCAGTGGACATGGGGAGGGGCATGCATGCAGAAATGGGGGAGAGGTTTGGACTGGGAGGGGAGGAGGGAGGGGTTTATCGGGGGATACAAAATGAATAAAGTGTAATTAATAAAAGTTAAACAAAAAAAAGAAAAAAGAAAAATAAATAATACTTCCTTTGGTATAAAGAATGTATTAGGGTACAACTGAATATAACTCACCATTTTCTGTGACCCCAAATCAATGAAGGCTAATAAAATTGTGCCAAGAAAACTTATAGTCCCAATATTCATTTTTTTTCTAATCACCATGTTGAAAACATTTGATTTTGTTGTTTTGGTGGTTGATGATAATTTCAACAGACAGGTGAATATGCTGAGCTACACGATGAATATATATAATCAGCAAAATCCAAAGTTAATTATAAGTCAGTTGATCTGCACTTCTCATCTCAGAAATTGTAACAAAAGAAGAGATGAAGAACACTTTAGATTAAAAACATATTTAGCACACATACCAAATTAAAAAAAAAAAAACAACAACACAAATATGGTCAATAATAAATTGTAGGTCAGAGATGCTGCCTCAGTTTGGTTCTATTGCTACAGTAAAGAGTTTGACCAAAAACAACTTGGAAAGAAAACGGTTTATTTCATTTATACTTTCAGGGAACAGTCCATCACTGAGGGAAGTCAAGGCACAAATTCTAGGTGATAACCTAGAGGCAGAACTGACTATCATTTAGGGATGCTGCTTACTGGCTTTTGGATGACCCCAGGTCAACCTTTTACTAGCTCTCTCCAGACACAAATGCATACGGTTGTTCCTGCCCACAGTGAGCTCCTCCAACATCAACTGTTAACCATGAAAATGCCCTACATAATTGCCCTCGAACAATCTTATCAATGAATCTTTTGAATTGAGGTTCCATTTCTCAGATTACACTAGTTTATGTCAAGTTGACAGCTGTCTCTCCCCACACTCTCTGCTCCTTGTCCCCTACCTTCCCCACCTGATCCCTCTAGCTCTTGTCTCCACCCACAACCATCTTCCCACAGAATATACTGTTTTCTCTTGTCAGGAAAAAAAAATAAGAGAAATATTTAATAGACGTTTACAAGGGAAGAAGTATTTTAACTGACCTGAACTGGCTCAGAATGGCACTCAAGACCACATACAGATGTTATCAACCCATATCGACATGTCAATTCCAACATTTACAGACATTTGTTTATTTAAGGCGGAATTCAATCTATTGGCTGATTTCATCAAGTGCTTACATAATACACACACATACACAAATGCATCAATTTAGGTTATGTACATGGAAAAGAACACAGTTTAAAATTAAAGTTATACATATAGCTTGGGTTGCAAAAGCTAATAACTTTGGCAGAGTAAGTTTGGTTGCATTGTTCCCTTAATTGCAAGTTAAATTAAAACATGCTTAGTACACAGATCTATTTCAATTTTGATGTTTTCTATGGTGAGATTGATTTATAAGAGAAGATCTGGTGCTAGGAATGAAACTCAAGCAATGACTCTTTAATAATGCAAAGGAAGACCAAAACCAATGAACATGAACTAAAAAACAAATAATTAAGAATAGACTTATCTCAGGTAAGGACCAGTTCAAGACTTTATTGTTATTGTTAATTATCAATGATTTATCTTCAGAGAGAGGACAGATTTTGATCTAGAATAACTATGACCAGTGTAATCCATGTACTCTGCAATTTTACATGATAACTTCTTTGAAGCCTAAGAGTACATATGACTTTTCCCTAGAGAGCAAGAATCTTTAGAAAATAATGGTGATGATGTTCCTCATGTTTGAAAATACTTATTCAACCACTTACTTATTGGTGGTAAAGATACAAAGACCATAAGCTACCGCATCAAATATGATCTAACTAGAATCTCCTGGAAAAAGAGTCTTTATGATAGGTTTTCTATGCTGGGTTGACTTTAGGTATGCCTATTGGAGACTGTCTTATTTAAGTCAACTGATACAGCAAACCTAGCCCAATCTGGATGGTACCATTCCCTAGAAGAAATTGGGTGAGCACAAGTAAACAAAGATATAAGCATATATGAATTTTTCTCTTTCACTCTCTCTCAATTTGTCTTATTTTTACTGTGATTTTGTTAGCTGCTTCAAGTCCCTGCTTTTGCTTAACTAATGGTAGTTAATAACCAGGAATTACAAGCCAAATAAACCATTTCCCCTTTAAATTCAATTAATAATATTATTACATAAGCTCTTCAATCACTTAACTTGAGGCAATAGTTGAAATTTTCCAATCAAAATTTATCCCCATGCACTAACTTTCATAAACTTCTTACAGCTTACATGGAAAAAAGAAAAAAAAAAAAGATCAAAAGCATTTCAGATAACACAAGAAGGGAGGCCCCTGAAGCTCTGGCCATTGACCCACTATCCTGGTTTAAGAACAAGATGACTGACTGAGACATTTTCTATAATTAAGACTGATAGGTTTCCTGGGGGAATCAAAGGAGGCCACGTTCCTTGAATCTACTTTTCCAGTGTTGCCAACATTCCTAAGTTTGAGCCTGTGGCCTAGGGAGGCAGATCAAGAGGGGTACATGCTTCTCTCAGGAAGGAGGAAACAGATGAAAAGAAGAGGGGAGGAAATGTCAGTGGGCTTCTTAATGAGATCCGTCCTTGGTGGAAGCCCTCTGGGCTGAAGGCTTGCTGTGCAGATCATTTGCTAATGAGCGTGAACATTGCCATAGAATATCCTTTAAATATCCAAAGAAGTTCAAATAATTTGACTCATGCCAGCCATGACATGCTGTGCCAAATAAGACAATGCACTCTCAAATGCAAATCTGAGGAAGGAAGTGATACTATACAAATATATGAACAGGACTAAGTTACAGATACCAAAGCTTATGGGACTGTGGACTTTCCATTTGATGGCAGGGTTCCGGTTCATAGTTTTCCCTCAAATACATATTGGCCAGTTGTCCAACTCAAATCCCTCTGTTGCTTTCTTTGCTTAAGTTCCAGAAACCTTAGCTGAATAAGTTTTACCCTTAATTTGTGGGTGCTTAGAACATTCATAATGTTGACAGGAAGATTCCTTTAGTTCTCCTTTTCCCCACTTCCACCTTCTCCTCTGTCTTGCTTCTTCCTTCTCTTGAGTTTTGCACAGCATATTGGCAGAAAACATAAAGAGAAGATATAATTTTTTTTTATTTTTATGAAGTAAATGAGAAGTTGTCAAACACATGAGATCTATCTGATATTGACCAATTCTCTATGGGATCAGATATCTGGACAGTCTTACATAGAATTCACTGTTATTAAATATGAATGTACCCATGCATTAAACTTTGACCTGTAAGTCTCAATTTTAGGGGAATGAGGAAGGCAGTTTTTTTGTGGTTCCCTAAGGCCATGCAAGTTTGTCAGCAAAACATGCACACTCAATCACACTCTCTTAATGAACTGCTGCTGTCAATTTAGTTTTCATAAACACACCAGCAAGGAAGCATGGAGAGTGGTGATTCCTGAAATCGGTCTGTAATACCCCAGGGTGTCTCCAATTATTTCCAGGTGGGGGTTGAGGGTGTCATGAAATTGTCTGACAAAACTAATTTTAATCCACTTCAGTTTGCAAAATTGCAGCCAGTGAAGCACTTTGATTAAGAAGGACATTTCAGAAAATCAAGTGAGTCACAGTAGGGTGTTGCAAATGGAAAAACAAACAAACAAAAATCTTTGGTATAGAAATTCATAGGCAATTACATTTTTCCCTGTTTTTGTCCTCACAGCATGTGACAGCTCTTAATGGGATCCCAAACCTTGAGTAGACTCTACAATGAAGGAAAGAAAATATAATGCTTTTTGAGACTTTTATGTGTCCACAACATTATAAAATAAATTTTTGTATATTATAATTATCATAATGTCTACAACATGTTTGAAGAGAAACCAGTATGAACTATTTTATAGTATAGAAAATTAGGAGTTTAGCAATATTAAATAACAACTCACCTCAAAGGTGCTATGTATCCAACTAGAATCTGAGCTTACATTTCTCTAATGCCAATGCCTATCTTCTTCTTAATATTTGTCAACAAAAGTAAGATATAAAATCCCACAAAGAAGTCATAATAACTTGAGACCTCAATAAAATTGAAGGAATAAATTATATAACCAGGCAAAACATAAAATATAATTGTCTAAATGCTAGGAAAATGTGAGACATCATCATGCTGAAAAGATGACCTAATGGGAAAAAAGTATTTCCTACCAAGCCTGGTAATATGAATTCGAACTCTAGGACCAATAATAGAAAGAACTGGTTTTCAAGAGTTGTCTTCTACCTACCATACATGCACTGCGACACCTGTGCCCAATACTCACTCATGCACTCACACAAAAAAATATGACAAGTGTGCTGTAAAAGAAGTATGTTACCCTTGAAAGATCACTGCAGTGTAAGTTCTGAATAGAACTGTCACTGTGACATCTAATCGCATGGACACTTTTCTTACCTGTGCAGTGTTTGGATGCCAAACTAGACCAGTGTAAGGTTGTCATTGTTACAAGCTTTGAATCTTGAAGATATATATATATATATGTGTGTGTGTGTGTGTGTGTGTGTGTGTGTGTGTGTGTATGTGTGTGTCTGTATGTGTGTGATTCAAATGTCTGAGCTTTACATATAAAAAAGTATGTGATAGTTGATGTAAGCAGAGAAAACAAAATATTATGAACTAGTGATATTAATAACTAGGAAAATAAATCAAATCAAGAGACACTGAGAAAAGAAAGATGAATGAAAAAAGTAAAAGAAATCAGCAATTATTGAATTATGAGAAAGTCCAGCACAGTTACAGTGAGACTGGCTTGATTAGCATGGCAAATCTGGGGAGAGGAGTAGTGCAGTATTTAATTTAGTAGAATATGTTCAGATGTGTTCCGATTTTTAAAAAGCAACTATAAAAGCTTGGTAGGCCTTGGTGATGTATGAACTACCTCCTCATTAAAAAGAACAAGAAAAAGACAATCAGAACATTTTATTAAAAAAAAAATAAGATCCTGACTCAAAAATGTCTTTCTTTTTTCTTGATTGAATTTCAGTCTTGTGTCTTTGTCTCAGATTCTAAATGGTCTACTGGCTTTTTAAAATATTACTTATTGATCTACTGCTATTTTTGTTTCATGCTTCAGCAAGTCTGATTGACTGTATGTTTTATGAGCCCTAAGGTTGCTCTTGCTACCTCAAGGGTTCTGTACTATATAAGAACCACTGGTTTATTCTCCCTAGAACTTAATTCCCACTAAGATTTGCATCTGTCATATTTTATTATTCAAGTCTTAGTTCATTGTCCTATTCTCAGAGAGTCCCCTACTATGTAGTCTTAAGGTTGACTTCCCATTTTTAGTTATTAAATCATGTCTTTAAAATTATCATTACTTAATGATTTTAACATACATTTTAGTTTTTAAAGTCTTTTCTCTCTAATCTCATTACACTAAAGTTACACAAGAACTAAATAGAATTCTGTTTTTGTGTACCATGTTATCCTTTCATGAGCTCGTATATTTAGCATTTAGAATGACTCAATAGGTTCTTGTCCTGTTCTCTCTTTTCTCTCTCTTCCAACCACAGAGGGCCTGTGAAAGACTCTATCCAGTAGGGTATCAAAGCTGATGCTAAGAATCATAGCCAAACTTTGGGCAGAGTGCAGGGATTCATGTGAAAAAAAGGGAGAAGATAGAAAGGCATGGAGGGGACAGGAGCTCCACAAAGAGAGCAATCATACCAAGAAATCTGGGCACAGGGGTCATTTCTGAGACTGATAATTCAACCAAGAACCATGCATGCAGATAACCTAGAACCCCTGCTCAAATGTAGCCCATGGCAGCTCAGCATACAAGTGGGTACACTAATAAGGGGAACAGGGACTAGCTCTGACATGAACTCAGTGGCTAGCTCCTTGACCCCTTCCCCCTGATGGGGGAGCAGCCTTTCCAGGCCACAGAAGAAGATAATGCAGCCAGTCCTGATGAGACCTGATATGCTAGGGTCAGATGGAAAGGGAGGAGGATCTCCCCTATCAGTGGACTTGGAGAGGGCCAGGGAGTAGAAGAGGGAGGGAGTGTAGGATAGGTAGGGAATAAGGGAGAAAGCTACAGCTGGGATACAAAGTGAATAAACTATAATAAATACAAAAAAATAAAAATAAAAAAACAACAAAGGAATAACTTAATTAAAAAAGAATGACTCAATAGGACTTCATGAAGAAAAAAATATTTAACTATGTTTTACTTGGGTTTAACATGAGAAAAAGTTACTGTTTAATAGGTAGACAGCAAAAATCAATCAGACTTCACCAGCCCCCCACCAAAAACAAAAAAATAAAAGCCCATGCAGGTTTATTTTCATAGAGCAGGACTTGAGTCTGCATAAAAGTGTTTGAAGCATGTGATGCTTTCTGCATCCCAGCCTGGAATTCATATAAACTTAAAACCTTGTATGTTTATAGAGCTTGTTTATCTGACATATGTTGATGTCCTTGAGAACTAACACAGTGCATTTAAGGATATATAACAGGTAAGTTTAGTCTTAGCAGTTTACAAAGATCCATAACTTTAGGGCTTAATTTTCAAAAAGGAAATAGGGTTTTATGCACTCTTTCCCTGTATTTTGAGTTTAGCTGTATGACATTTTTGAGGCGATATTGTTAATAAATTTAAAAGGTGTTGAAATGTGCATGGAAATAAGGCTTTGCCTTCCCTGACTCTCCTTTGAGATGTGTAGGTGTTGAGATTTGGCCTTCATAATTCTGTGGTGAGAGTGTAGGTGCTGGACGTTTCCTCCCATATCTCTGATGTGCCGTTGACAAAAGGATGCATTACAAGAGGAAAGGAAACATGAACTCACCCTGATGCCCATCGCTGTCGTAGACAGTAAGGCCAATTGAGCACCAACCAACATGAAGACATATGAAAAAAATACATAATTGTTATATTACGATATTGACTTCTGGAATAATTTTTAAGTACTGTTGTGGGAAGACCATACTGGTTCAATATAATCAGAAAAAGAAAAGGGGATGAATGATTTAAAAGAACTGAATTTGAAGACAAGCTGATTCCTTAGCATAAAACCTGACCATAAGTTTGATCACCGAGACACTTATGTTAGAAAGAGATAACTGACTTCCCACAAATGGTTCACTGATCTACACATGTGTGCAACGTCAAAGGTACACACACACACACACAATTTTTCAAATGCGTTTGCAAGATGAATATAGAAAATTAAAACCATATAGTCATGATAAGGTCATGAACTATTTATTTTCAAACATGGCTTTGCTCAACACAATATAATTCTATTATCACAGACAATCCGTGTTCTATTCATACATTAATCAAAAAACACAATTTAATAATATAGGTATTAATGTACCATGATGTTAGCAAGAGGCGGTAATGTATATAGTAGTCTTGATATCTGGAGATTTTTAGGGAAAATCCCCTGAAATTCTCCCCAAATCTCTAAGTACATCTTCAGACTGTCTATGAGGTTCTGGATCTACAGCTCAAATTGCCAATATGGCTACTTCAATGTTCCAATAGCTCCTTAAGAAAACACATCCTAATGCTTGATTTTTAATTATTTCACCTGTCAACCAACAATCTACCTACTCCAGTTTCCATTTTTCCCATCTGTAAATCTGTCTTCAAGTTATTCCAGCAAGAAATCTGGAATGATGATTATTTCCTCTCTGTGCTCCCATTACAATCCCCTTTCTCTAAATGTCATGTCTAACTCATAAACATTTCCAATTGCTAAAATATACTTTCCTATCAATTACATGTCTTTGTTGTGCTGCAAAAAGACTGAAATATTAAATCAGCAATTTCTTATGAAAGATATATTATTAGATTTTCTGTTGCTAGAAAATTCAAATCTTATTTTAATGGGGAATGTAAGTATGGTAACTCATTTGGAGAGGAAAGCCCAAGAAAGGGAAGAAATTAACACATCTCCCAACTGTTTTTCCTATGTGCCACAAAATGGGAAATGGGGTGATTGCAACAGATGCTTGACTCTTGTCCCATGTCAGATGTTTTATGAATAACTCCGAAGTTTAAGAATTACATTTATTTTGCCCTCCTAAATTTCTTCCAAATCTGGCAGACTTACTTTATTTGAAAAAACAAAGTTGGGCATCACAACTTCAATTCTCTTTATTAAAATAAAGGAATTTGCTTTGTTTATGGTTAATCTTGCTTAGAAATTTACATTACCCAATCAAGAGTTAACAAGTCCCCTTCAGGGAAAATGAAGTATCACATAAAAATTCCACAGGAAACTTAGCAATAAATCAGGGCTGGCTAGACAGTATGTATGGAGATTTCTAGCCCTTCAGAAGTCTATTAAAATCTTCTAAATTCTGCCTTAGACAAAACATAAAGGAGGGTTGGGAGGGCTCTTATTCCTGGGCGGCCCGTCAATTTCCACATACTAATATTTAATCATTGAAAATGTCTATATATCCAAAATTAAGTCATTTAGGCTTGATATAAAGAACACATTAATTTTATATAAACTCTTATTCTGACATGGAGTGACACATATAAGAGGGAAATAAAATGCTCTGGAGTTGAACGTAGAATAATCTTCTGCCCATCCTTTATCAAAAGAGTTGTAAAGTTGTCTTATCAGATGGCCTTTGATGAGTACCATTCCTATCTTTCTGTCAAAATATCTATGAAGACATGAGATGTTAGAAATCTCTGAAGAAATCCACACTCCTGCTAGTTTTATGACCAAGTTTTAAAGGAATTTACAATGCTTCAATTATGAAATGGAAAAACTGAAAAAAAATCACTAGAATTATGTAATGTTATTTTCCCCAAAGGGTAAGAATATGTTTCTTAATTACTTTCTCCAGGAATTGGTCCTTTTCACAGTTTCATTGTAGGTTAAATTTCAGAAGTTGGACAAGCTGTTTTCCATCTCACACCTAACACTAACACCAGATTGCTTTTAGATGATTGTGTGTGTGTGTGTGTGTGTGAAAATGACTAACTGTCTCTTTTTCTCTTTTCCATGTGTCTTTATAATCTCTGTTATCAGGGCTGTTATGATGGCTCAGTGGTTAAAAGCACCTGCTGCTCTTACATAGAACAGGATTTATTCTCCATCACTCACAAAGCTCACAACCTTCACTAACTCCACTTTCACGGGATCCAGCACCCTCTTGCAGTCTCTTGTGTACCAGGCACAAACATAGTATAAATACATGCATATAGGCAATCATCACTACTCATAAAAAAAAAAAAAAAAAAAACAAATCTCAAAAACACTCTCTTCTTCCAAACAACATTCTATACTTATATCAAATACTGTGACAAGCAAGTTGTTCAGTGGAGCAGAAACCAACATGTACTGCCAAACAGCAATACTACTATAAATACAAATAAGCCATTACAATTAGTTGGATGAGGAAAACCTTCACTTAGTTGAGCCAACTATGTAAAGCATCAGAAAAACAGATACCAGAGGCAGGTAGCACTGGCAAATAGTCCTGCAAAGAAGGAAAGGATTCCATGGAATTTAGAGGCTAGCATGCCTAGAACTACAGTGGAGAATGAGGCCCAAATACATTTGCATACACTATCATAAAATGAATTTTATTTAAAAATGAGTGGTAAAGAAGTAAAAAATTAAAGAAAAAGTGAAGAAAGAAGACTGCCTGAAAAAACCCTGACATAAAGGGTATCCATTGTCTTTCTGAAAGAACCTTCAGAAGAAAATAAGTTAATATATATATGTGTGTGTGTATATATATATATATATATATATATATATATATATATACCATTACAGTAAGCCCAGCAATGATTTCATGGGTTAAGAAATAGATATTTCCTCCCTCATGCTGTTGTATAATAAGAGATGTATCATTCCCTGTGGTCTTTTAAATACATGACTTGCTTAGAGTATGTGAAATGATCCCATGATTTGTCATCAGTAAGCAACCATAAATTTTAATACTACAGTATTCTTTTTGTACTGAAATGAAAAGGTCAAAACAAACGTGACCTCTTTTTCCTTTTTAAACTTCTTCAGTTGATGCATAGCTGTAACTGCCATGCATTCATTTTATTTCTACTGCAATATTTTATTTTCATTTTCAAAGCCTTAAGTTGGAAGCCTAACTATACAGATTTGACCTGTCTCTTACAGAAAAATGACTCTGACTTAGGGATCATTTATTAACTTTACATATACTATATTTCCACAACATTAAAAGGCAGCAATAAGACCTTATTGAAGGCTTTACATAGTCATCTTCAAAGCTGAGGAAAATTTCAGAACAACTTGTTTCCAGGTTATGAAGCTCATATCTTGAAGGTGTTGTGGGACTGAAGAAGAGAGGCAGAAGTGTCTGGACATCACTGATTTCTAAGTATCAGGTTTATTTTTGATTGAAGAAGAAATTAACGGAGCATAAGTTGGGGTAAAATAAGTACTGTGCATAACAATAAGAAAAACAGTGACTTCATCCAACCTGATCTCTGCAGTTTGGCTAAAACTGACTTAGAATAGTCAGACACATTCCTGGTACTAATATTTGCCCGTGAAACAATAAATACTACTGTAGTGGCTTTGTTTAATGTAGTCTGTGAAAAAAGATTCCAAAAGCTAGCCATGATCACTCTGTGGTAATCATAATTGTTATGAATAAAAGCGGCTGCAATTATTTCAAACTGAGTCCAGTCAAGTGTTTCTTGAGTAAGAATTTCTTTTAAAACTGTGATGAGGCTGGGCATGAAGTCTCCATTTAGGTTTTGAGCATGTAATTAAGCATTCTTCTGACTTACATAGTGATTTTATGTTTGAGAATGTGGATATATCACCTTCCCCTGAGTTGGAGACAGCATCTCCAGGCTACAGAGGAAGAGAATGCTGACAGTCTTTATGAGACCTGATAGGTAGGGTCAGATGGAAGGGGAGGAGGACCTCCTTTATCAGTGGACTGGAGAAGGGACATGGGAGGAGAAGAAGGAGGAAGGGATGATGGAAGGGGCTACATCTGGGATACAAAATGAATAAATTGTAATAAATAAAAAAATAAATAAAATTTAAAAACCAAAAGAGGGTGTATAATATGTGTGTGTGTGTGTGTGTGTGTGTGTGTGTGTGTATATATATATATATATATATATATACACAGTGCCGGAATGCTAGTGAATTTAGATATGCCCTGGTTACTCCCATGCCTCGCTGGGTGCCTGTGCCTGTTGATGCCCCTCACGCTATGACTCTCTTCAGACAGAAAAGGGATCTTGGAATTACAGCCGCCATTGTTACTGCCATCTCATTGGCGGCTGTTGGAGCTACCACCGCGGCATTAGCCAGTAGTCATACTATGCAGACTGCTCAGACCCTAAATAATCTTTTAGCCAATGTAGCTCATGCTCTAGATGTACAAAAAGGAATTAATGCTTAACTAAAAGGAGACTTGATGCTGTTCAATCAGAGGATTGACCTCATGCAGGAGCAAATTGATACCCTATGGCAAATCACTCAACTTGGCTGTCAATGGAAGTATGCTGGACTTTGTGTCACTGGCATACAATATGAGAAATTTTTCCCGTGCTTCAAATCTGTCTAAACAATTGTCTAGCTATATTTTAGGTAATTGGACTGAAGAATTCGATACTATGATGGAACAGCTGAGAATGGCCATTGTTATGGCAAATTCTACCAGAGTGGACGCAGGACTAGCCACAGGATTATCATCATGGATTTCTGCAGCCATGAATCATATGAAGGAATGGGCGGGCATGGGAGCGTTAGCAGGCCTTCTGGTGTTGGTCTCCTTGGTTTGCCTGTGGTGTATATGCAAGGTTAGAGTCTCACAACAGTGTGATGCAGCCATGATCATTCAGGCCTTTACAGCCATTGAAGCAGGACAGTATCCCCAAGCATGGTTGGCTACCATAAAAAGCTAAAATGTTACGCTCAGGATGCGAGGCTAAGCACTGCACTCAGGGTCAGCCGCTTTCGACCCAGAGAAGAGCATGTCTGATTGCATGCAGGTTGATGCCCCAGGTCCCGCCTCTGAGAAAAACGGTATCGGACGGGTCTGATGCTCTTTGGGTGGATGACACCTAAATGAACATTGGTACAAAGTCCCAATTTATTTGTAATATCAGAGATCAGACCTCTACTCTTGCCTGACGTGTCTAAAACAAAAAGGGGGAACTGTAGAGAGCTGTGTAATGCCGTACCTTAAAGATGGAGCTGGTTTCCGCCTTCCACCTTCCCGATGGTGAGTGTTCTCTGTCACAAACAACTCCATATTTGGCTAAGGCTGAGGATCTGGCTTGCTTCCGTGTATGTGGACCTATCTGCATTGCCCATGAGGCACGCTGGGGTTGGCTACCCAGAGGCTATTTTAAGCTGTGGGCTGGCTTTCCCCAGGGTTAGAAGATTGTTCAAGGTTCCTGAATAAACTGCATTGAGAAGAACAACAACAACAACAAAAAGATCAGAAAGAAGGAGAGGAGGACCTCCCCTATCAGTGGACTTGGGGAGAGGCATGCATGCAGAAAGGGGGGGAGGGTGAGACCAGGAGGGGAGGAGGGAGGGGCTTATGGGGGGATACAAAAGGAATAAAGTGTAATTAATAAAAGTTAAATAAAAAAATTTGAGAAAAAAATTATACATCTAAATATAAATATATATATATATATATATATATATATGTAAACTTTATAGAATTTAGAATCTCCTAGGAGACAAGTGACTGGTCTATCTAGGAGAATAAATTAAATTAGGTTAGCTTCTATGTATGCTTATGAGGATTATCTAGATTAAGTTAATTCAGGTACAAGGATCTACCTAATGTGAGGCAATGCCATTTCATGTATGGAATTCCTAAATGAAATCAAAAGAAGAAAATTGATAGAGCACATTCATCAGTTTCAACCACCTCAGGTTTCTGTATGCTTTCCTTACTATAATAGACTGTATCACCTAACTGAAAATCAAAATAAACCCCTTTTCCTTTAAGCTGCTTTTGTCCGGGTTATATTATCACAAAACAGAACGGATGCACACACACACACATAACATTGCATATAGATCTGCATGTATTTTGCATATGAATACATACATACAATTATATATTTACTTGTGAAAAATGTTCCTTTACGGTGTGCTATCAATAATCAGATTAAATAAATACCATAATTTTAACTAAGTATACTATCCAGTAATACATAAACGAATGTATTGTAGATGAAATTTCTTATATTGAACCACAATGTGTTAATGTAAGCAAAATATTTTATTCAGTTTTCCTACTTTTAAAACCTCAGAGGTAGAAAACCCAGTCTGTTCACAGAAAGCACACTAGCAACAAACTTTTTATTTGTTTCTGTTTCTTAGATTTGCCAAAATAATGTGCAAAAATTCTCTATTTGACATGCAAATATGTGCAAGGAGACTACTAATAAGGAACATTAACTACTGAAAAAATTCACAGAGTATTTTATGCATGTAAACAGAACTTAAGGTGTCATACTTGGCTGTATTATAATAAATTTTACTGTAATTATCTGGATTCAACTGATTAAGAATGTGTATTGTTCAAAAGAGACAGAGCAGCCATGAAGGTCCATCACATATATTTCCTTGAATATATGTGACTTAACTAAAGCTCTATCTCAACCACTCATAAACTTTTGGAGGAAAATTGATTTTGTTTCCTCTTCACTGCAGTGGTGACTAATTTTATGGATTGGAAACAGTTCTTATGCAAATTTATCTGTATGTATTTTAAAAGAACAGAAATTTTTCCACACAGAAGTGTGTGACATAAATTCTCACAGCACAATGCCATATGTTTATCTAAGATGCTCTCTCCTAAGCCACTTTGCACAGTGCATTCGTGATGTTGAAATTTTATGCTGAAAGATGTGTTGTAACTTAAACAAGATGTGAAAGATCAAAGTAGAGAAGGCTGTGTGTTCAAGTTGCATTCATCCATTCATCCACTGTTTTTCTGCTTGGTCTTGTGTTCAGGGACAAAGGCAAAAACTTGAGCCTTACAAGACTTATAATTAAAAATAAAAGGCATCAGCACAAGAGGCCATCATCTATTCTCTTTATGTAGTGCTAATTTTTACGTTATACTAACTCTGCCTTTACTGTATTGATAGAAATGAGTCAAGATTACTTTTACACTAAAATGTCTTTTTTTATGTGTATTTGTGTTCATTTGCTTGGTGTGTGTGTGTGTGTGTGTATGTGTGTGTGTGTATGTGTGTGTGTGTTTGAACATGTATGGTATGTGCAGGTCTATGTACAATTATGTGCATGTATAATTCAGAGGACAACCTTTTCATCCTTATGAGTACTAATTTTATCCTTTGAGATGTGGTCTCTGATTGGCCAGGAGCTCAACAATTAGGCTATCTTGGCTGGCCATCATGCTCCAGTGACTTTGTTATCTCAACCTCCACAGGGCTGGGATCACAACCGTATGCTACCTCGCCCCATAAGCTACATTTTTATATACCAACATTAGGACTGTATAGTTTCTCAAATAAAACATTTATTGCACTCTATCTCAGATTAGATTAAATTGATAAATATAGATTATAAAATGAAATATATTGAGGAATACATATGTATTTACAAATACATATTTGCATGTAATAACAATTAATAGAAAGAGAGATCAGGAGTGAAGAGATATATATGGGAAGATTTCAAGGGAAGAAAGAGAATGGAGAAATGTTGTAATTAAAACACAATCTCAAAAACAAACAACCACAAAAAGACATATTTAAATTCTGAGACAAACATTGGTAAATAATAAATCTTAGACAGACAAGAATTTGCTATCCTTCAAACAACAAAACGAATTAGTGGAAAACCAAGAGATTTAACTTCAGATTATTGAGTTTATTTTCTATACTAAAAAGCAAAGCTTGAAAAGCAAACTGAATGTGGACATTCCAGTTACATAGTATTATTAACAGTTTTTGTACATTGTGCCCCAGTCTGGGTTTTCTCCTTGTTCAGATATAAATTAAATGCAAATAGGATGATCACTAATACCCTACTTACCCACAATTATGAGGATCCATTGGAGCGAGTGTTGATTTTTTGAACAAATTCTGCAAATGTTCCATGAAAAGAGACAGAAATGCATTTCTCTAAGACATTCCTCCAGCAATATCTGTCAGGACATTTATCTAATAACATTTGGTAGGGCAGGCTGAACCACTGCACTCTTTTTCGATATAACGTCATGATTTCAGGCATGTAATTGAAAACAGTTTTCTACGCTCGCTTCGGCAGCACATATATTAAAGACAGTTTTCTGCTTACATTACTTCATTTAACTTGAATCTTATTTGCGCTATTCATTTTAAGGATGGGGTAGAAAAAGAGGGATGGAAGGATGAGAAAGAGAATATTAAAATTAAGTCTTCTAGATCATTCAGTGTTTACTGAGCACTAACTTTGCACCAAAAATTGGGCACTTTTATGAGTAGTACAAGCATTTATTTTTGTAGAAATAGAAGAGAATAGCTGAGAAACTTTGTTTGGATACTTACCCCAATCCAAAATATTAATGAATAGTTAAATCCCACACAGTTACTCTGGAAAATACCTGTCCAAGAAAATAGAAAATGGAACAAAATCCAAAAATTTTCCTTTCAATCCATTCAATGCCACTTAATGATTTGTTTAATTATTAGGCACTGTGCTCACTTTGTCTTATACTTAAAATTATTTCTTGTCTTTGAGGATAAAGGCCTTCCATAGCTTTTGGTGGTAAACGTGTTTGTCAAGCATACAGCCTCATGATTAAAATAATAAAAGAGCCATCTGAAGAAAGAGTTTTTACATTAGACACTTACACCCATGACTAGGAAAGCTACAGAAACCAAAACAGTCAGACGCAAAAACATCGGATCGACTTAAAGGGTCCTTCTCAGAGTAACACATGCACTCCGTTGAGATTTTGCAGTCAAAGCACAAATAATGGCAGGAAGGTTAACACTGTCAAATCAGAGTACGTATAAATGTCCAGTAGAAACAACCTAGGAAGCCCATTGAGGCATGCAGCCAGAGTTTGTGATGAAAAGGCCAGTTCCAGAAAGAGCAAGGTGTCTCATTGGGTATACTGTCCAAGCAAAGGGAAAACAACAGATAAAGATAACATGATCAAATCAGGCACTAACAGGATCCAGCAGAAACCTACTTAGGAAACTGTCAGTCACCTGGCGTTCCTGATTGAGCTCTCACTCCTGAGGAAGACTCCCCTGGCTGCCCTTCAGCTTCCCTTTCCTGTGGCAGGCGCTTTTATGCCACGGCTTCGGCAAGTCTGTTGGAAACAGTTTACCTCCAGCCGTCCTCAAGGGCTAATGGGTTTCACTCTTCAGATGTTTTGTTGTTCTCTTCTTGGCACAGAGTTTGCGACATTCTATCCCCAGACAAGAGTTCTTGGTGGACACGACACAAAATGCTTTGGGCCTGAAATGTAGGATGGGGGCAACCCCGTTTCCAGAGCCATCTTTTTAGAGAGCTCAGAAAACAACAGTTTAACAATATAATGTGCATTACACAACCCCATATAATCTGTTTCTCCTCTGTGTGTTTTGATAAATCTAGTGATTCAAGGAATATGTTACTAACATAGAATTGCTACTGAGAACAGTATTGGGATTTTAAACACATAGATTCAGGCCTATCTCAGAGATACAGATTTGTGTGCACTGGATTGACAGAAAAATCAGTACCAGAGGGCTTGTTGCTTGCTTTTTAAAATTTCATATCAATAAACCAAATTCATAAGAAGGTTCTATCAAAGTGTAATTAAAGAGTACAAAAAAAATTGAAGAATCCTCAGAGCAGGTGTCTTATGTTCCCTCTCCACTGTCCTGTGTTCTGCTTCTAGATATTGGTAATTTTTTTAATTTAAAAAAAAATATGTTTTCCTCTTAGCACTGCCTTCATTGTGTCCCACAAGTTTGGGTATGTTGTGTCTTCATTTTCATTGAGTTCTAGGAAGACTTTAATTTATTTATTTATTTCTTCCCTGACCCAGCTGTCATTTAGTAGCAAGTTGTTCAGTTTCCATGTATGTGTAGGCTTTTTGCTATTTCTGTTGTTGTTGAGGTCCAGCTTTATTCCATGGTGATCAGACAGGATACAAGGGATTATTTCAATCTTCTTGTATCTGTTAAGGCTTGCTTTGTGACCAACTATGTGGTCTATTTTGGAGAAGGTTCCATGAGGTGCTGAGAAGAAGGTAAATTCTTTCGTGTTTGGGTATAAGGTTCTATAAATGTCTGTTAGGTCCATTTGATTTGTGACCTCTGTTAGAGATATTGTTTCTTTGTTTAATTTCTGACCTGTCCTTTGTTGAGAGTGGGGTGTTGAAGTCTCCCACTATTAGTGTGTGGGGATCTATATGTGGTTTAAGTTTTATCAATGTTTATTTCACAAATGTGGGTTCCCTTGTATTTGAGGCATAGATGTTCAGGATTGTGATGTCTTCTTGGTGGAATTTTCCCTTGATGAGTATGAAGTGTCCTTCCCCATCTCTTTTGATTAATTTTGGTTGAAAGTCTATTTTATCAGATATTAGAATGGCTACTCCTGCTTGCTTCTTGGGTCCATTTGCTTGGAAAGCCGTCTTCCATCCCTTTACCCTCAGGTAATGTCTATCTTTGTGACTTAGGTGTGTTTTTTGTATACAAGAGATTGCTGGGTTTTGTTTATGCATCCATTCTTTTAGTCTGTGTCTTTTTATTGGAAAATTAAGTCCATTGATGTTGAGAGAGATTAATGACGAGTGGCTGTTAGGTCCTTTGAATTTTATGTTGGCTGTGGTCATACGGTTGTGTGCTTGGTTGCTTTTTGTTTTACTGTAGTGAGGTTATTTATTTCCTGTATTTTCTTAAATGTAGCTAGTTTTCTTGGGTTGTATTTTTCCTTCTAATGTCTTCTGTAATGGATTTGTTTGTAGGTATTGTTGAAATTTGTTTTTGTCATTGAATATCTTCTTTTCTCCTTCTATGAGGACTGAGAGTTTTGCGAGGTATAGTAGCCTGGGCTGACATCTGTGTTCTCTTAGGGTCTGCATGATATCCATCCAGGCCCTTCTGGCTTTCATAGACTCTGTTGAGAAGGCAGGTGTGATTCTAATGGGTTTGCCATTATATGTTACTTGGCCTTTTTCCCTTGAGAATTCCCTGTTTAGCTCTGTTCCCCATTTTTTAAGTGGATTACTTGGTTTGCTGTTTTTCAGCTTCTTTATTTCTTTTTTTAATTTTATTTTTCTTTCTAGTTACATTTTGTTAACTCTGTGTCCCACCTGTATCCTGCTCCCTCATTCCATTCCCAACCCCACACACCCTCCCTGGTCTCCTCCCTGCCTCTTTCCAAGTCCACTGATAGGGGAGGACCTCCTCCCCTTTCATTTGACTCTGTTTTATCAGGTATCTTCAGGGCTGGCTGCAAAGTCCTCCTCTGTGGCCTAACAGGATTGCTCCTCCCCTGGGGCAGGGACTCAAGGAACCTGACCTTGAGATCCTGTTAGAAATAGTCCTTGTTCCCCTTACTTTGGAAAACTACTTGGTTACTGAGCCACCACGGGACACATCTGAGCAGAAGTTCTAGTTATATCCATAGATGGTCCTTGGTTGAGTGTCAGTCTCAGAAAAGACCCTGTGCCTGGATATATTTGGTACTTGTAGAGCTCCTATCTTTTCCATATAATACTAACTCCCCTTTTTTCATATAATTCCCTGCACTCTGCCGAGGGTTTGGTTATGAGTCTTAGTGTCTGCTTTGAAACACTGCTAGGTAGAGTCTTTCAGACGCCTTTTGCAGTAGATTCCTGTCATACCTTCAATGCACATCCCATTTGTCTTTCTAAATGAGGATTGATCATCTTCGCCCATGTCCACTTTCTTGATTATCTTCTTTAAGTGTGTAGATTTCATTATGTTTATCTTATCTTGTAGGTCTATATAAGAGAGTATTATACCATGTTTGTCTTTCTCCTTCTGGGATACTTCACTCAGAATGATCTTTTCTAGATCCCACCACTTGGCTGCAAATTTCATGATTTCCTCCTTTTTGATTGCTGGGTAGTATTCCATTGTGTAAAAAAATACCACAATTTCTTTATCCATTCCTCCGTTGATGGACATCTGGTTTGTTTCCAAGTTCTGGCTATTACAAATAAAGCTCCTACAAACATGATTGAACAAATGTCCTTGTTTTGTACTTGAGCAAATTTTGGATATATACCTAGGAGTGGTATAGCTGGGTCTTGAGTTAGCACTACTCCTAATTGTCTGAGAAAGCGCCAGATTGACTTCCAAAGTGGTTGTGCCAGTTTACATTCCCACCAGCAATGGAAGAGGGTTCCCCTTTCTCCACAACCTCTCCAGCATGTGTTATCACTTGACTTTTTCATCTTGGCCATTCTGATGGATGTAGGTGAAATCTCGGGGTCATTTTGATTTGCATTTCCCTAATGGCTAATGAGGTTGAGCATTTCGTTAAGTGTTTCTCTGCCATTCGATGTTCCTCTTTCGAGAATTCTCTGTTTAGCTCCTTTATATATACTGGATATGAGACCTCTGTCAGATAAAGGGTTGGTGAAGATTTTTTTCCCAATCTGTAGGCAGTCGTTTTGTTTTGATGACAGTGTCCTTTGCTTTAGAGAAGCTTTTCAATTTCATGAGGTCCCATTTATTGATTTTTGTCCTTGACACTCTGCTGTTGGTGTTCTGTTCAGGAAGTTGTCTCCTGTACCAATGACTTCTAGGGTATTCCCCACTTTTTTTTCTAGCCGATTTAATGTGTCTGGCTTTATGTTGAGGTCTTTGATCCACTTGGACTTCAGTTTTGTGCAGGGTGATAAGTATGGATCTATGTGCATTTTTCTTTCTACATGTAGACCTCCAGTTGGACCAGCACCATTTGTTGAAGATGCTATCTGTTTTCCATTGGATGGTTTTGGCGTCTTTGTCAAAGATCAGGTATCCATAAGTGTGTGGGTTTATTTCTGGGTCTTCTGTTTGGTTCCATTGATCCACCATTCTCTTTCTAAGCCAGTACCATGCAGTTTTTAAAACTGTTGCTCTATAGTACAACTTAAGATCAGGGATGGAGATACCTCCAGAAGATCTTTTATTGTAGAGGATTGTTTTAGCAATTCTGGGTTTCTTGTTATTACATCTTCTGATATCTTCTTCTAATTCTTTCTTCAGAGCCTTGAAATTTTTTTTTCATACAAGTCTGTGACTTCCTTGGTTAGGGTTACTCCAAAGTACCTTATGTCATTTGTGGCTATTGTGAAGGGTGTCATTTTCC
Organism: Rhombomys opimus; assembly: GCA_010120015.1. NCBI lineage: Eukaryota > Metazoa > Chordata > Mammalia > Rodentia > Muridae > Rhombomys > Rhombomys opimus. The sequence continues at coordinate 2,484,775 of REGO01000261.1, read as the reverse complement.
AATTTTTTTCTCAACCCTTTTGTCTTTTTAATCAAATTAAATAATTGTGCAGCAATATTCATCATATACTGTGTTTATTAATATTTTTCTTAACTCCTGTTTGATAAATATTATATTTAATGTTAATTTCCAATGTGACAGAATCTGTAACCACTTAGAAGAAGGACATCTGGGCATGTTTGTGGACAATTATATGATTAGATTTGTTGATATGGACAGATCCTTCTTAGCCATGTTTGAGAGCATTTCTTGGACAGACAATCCTGAATGATGTACAGTGGAGAAAAAAACTGATCTGTACAATGCATCCCTTGTATTCTGCTTCCTGATTAAGCATGCACTCTGACCACCTGCTTCAAATCCCTGCTGCCTTATTATGTCTATGAGAATATACAGTATTCTGAAACTGTATAAATAAACACCTTCTCCCTTAACTTGCATTGGTCAGAGTATTTCATCACCCCAACAAGAAAAGAAACTGAGACTGTAAGTCAATACAGATCTTGAGGACAGCAGGGAAAAACAAACAAACAAAAAGCCGTATTTAGAATATGAAAATATTAGACAATGCTTTATATTGTAATTGGAATTGAAATAGCTTTGTTATTTCCATGCCATGTGTCTGATCCTCTGATAAACGGTCACTTATACCAACAACCTCGAAATAATTCAGTGTTTCAATTCTATACAAAGATATTTCTCGCAGAGGCCCATTACATTTGGTCCACTTTTTTTTTTCTGTGAAATCTTTGAGGATATGTAGTGTGTGTGAGTGAGTAAGAGTTATTTCTGTACCTCTACCTGATTTCACTAGTAGTAGAAGTACATTTTTACTCCAACTGTGTCCCAAGAAAGAAGGAAGATTAGAGAATCATCCTTTTGAGAATACTGTAGCATACATTCATTACTTTGGCAGGAACAGCAAACATCAGCTTTGCAAACTTTCTGAGACCTGCAATGTGAAAACTGCTTCAATTAATTCATACATGCTTTTTCTAAACTCATATTCTTGCAGTCATTTTTTTTAAATCTTTCCCCCAAGATCATTATCTATATACCCCACAGAACTAAGTTTCTACTTGAGTATTCTGGAAATATGCCTAATCTTTTATCAGTTCACTGAGTAGGACTTACCCCCTTTTTTTTCCCATGACAGTAAATTGGTATTGTCTGAACACTTCCGCTAATTGCAGTGTGGTCAGTTATGTCAAAAGACAGCAATGGATAGTGCAAAAGTTACAAGTGTCTATCAAGACCCTTTGTTCATTTCCTTGACTTTCAGAGATATGAGAATCAGCTTTTGTTTTCTCACAAGACAATTAGCATATAAGCTACTTAATAAGGAGGCAACATGTAGACAGTAAGAGGCTATAGGGAAAAAGCATGACCCATCAACCAGAACTAAGGAGGCCACCAATAAGTGAGGCCATTTTAAATGGTTTAGGTCTGAAATTTTTCAGCTAAATAAATTATGTGAATAAACTCAGCCATATTACATTGAGAAAAATCACTGAGCCAACAAACAGCATCATAAGCAACAAGGACTCGGTCATTTTATGCCAACATATGTGGGGTTTATTTGGTATATTGAAATAAACAAAATACACGAAACAGTTGAAACAGAAAGAAACTCAAGTCTCTGCAGTCACAAATTTGGCTATCTTTTGATTAGAGAGAAATAAATAGAAATATACAAGTTTAAAGGGTGACAGATCACAGGACCATGAAAGAAGATGCTTCTTGAAGCTAAAATAAACATTTATAATAAGCTATAATTTTATTTTACTAATCCTAAACTACTCAGAAATGCATAGTCACCCCTCAGAATAATCTAAGCTTTTCCAGGTTCTGTCTTTGTTTCAGGTTTTGTCTCTTTCCACTTATCTCTATCCTCCTACTTGACATTTGCTTTCATATGTGCTATGACACAATTTGAGAGCAAGAGAGAGAGAGAGAAAGAGAGAAAGAGAGAGAACTACACAGCACATTGACATCTTAGACATGTAAAAGCTTTGGTATCATTATTACTACTTTTGGTTTTGCCTTAAGATCAATAATAGTTGATACTGATAGCCAACCTGACAAGATTTAGAGTTATAAAGGAAATAATCTTCTAAGGATGTGCAATGAGGAATTTTCTAGATTGAGTTAAATGGGGTAGTGTTGCTACCCGCGTAATCGTCTCTCCAGCAAGAACGCACACGGACAACAGGATCCTTCTGCAGCAGTCTTTATTGTAGTCAAGCGATGAAAGGAGGAAGACCCCAAGCCCCAAAGTGGAGCTGCTTAAATAAGCCCTGACCACACCCTAAGTGACGTGGAGTGACATGTCATACCCTGATTGGATGCTTACTCATCACCCGTCTGACGGCCCGGGCTTGGGCAGTGGTTTGGCACGCTTTCGCAACTCGCACATGCGCTCTAGAGGTTGTTTACTAGTACAGAGACAGGATGCCGGTGCCATCTTGTAATGGCGTCTGAACCTCGGCTCTCCACAGGGTAGATACATCTTATGTAGATAGCACCATTTCATCTGCTGGATCCTGGGCTACATTAGACAAAGCTGGCCTAAGTGCCAGCACTTACCACTCCCTGCTTCCTAATAATGCTTCATGCTCCTGACACCACCATACCTATGACATGATGGATTGTTTCTTCAAACTGTGAGCTAAAATAAACTCTCTGTTATTAGTGTGCTTTTGCTTAGATATTTTTGTTATGGTACCATGAAAAGTAATTAATGTCAGTCTGAACTTCCAAATGGCTTGGGGGGAAGATAGCTGTCCAGACCAAGAGATTTTTTTCAGTACTATTGTTACATGCCACATATTATGAAAGAGCAGAAACATTTTCAAGAGAACTCTATTGAGGAACATCTTTTTATATTTTAGTTCTTGCGTTATCCATAGGGTCCACTTGGTTGAACCCATAGTAGCCAAAATCTGAAGAAAAAAGAATGTCCCAATTTCTGAACAGTGGAATTACACATTTATTACTTCATGATCCAATAATTAAAATAAATACATCCTCAGTCTAAAGTTAAGTTGTACAGGTTCTTCAGTTAGATATATATCATAGATGATGTAAAGATAAAGGTGAGGACCACAGACTTTAAAAACTAGGGAGTCCTGCCAAAAGAAAGTGATCAAAATGCTGGCAAGTGAGTCCAGGTCCAATGCAGTCTCCATTTCCCTAACTAGAGGACACACATGAGACCTAAGCTGCTCCATTTTTGTAGGGGGCTTAGGTCCAGTGGTTACATGATCCTTGGTTGATGCTTCAGTCTCAGCAAGCTCATCCAGGCCATGATTAGTTGGTTATATATATATATATATATATATATATATATATATATATATATATATATATTTGTGGAGCACCTGTCATCTCCAGGTCCTTTTTTCTTTCCTCACACTTTTTTACAAGACCCCCTATGTACTGTCCAATGTTTGGCTGTGAGTCTTTGCATCTGTTCTATCTATCTATCTATCTATCTATCTATCTATCTATCTATCTATCTATCTATCTCTATCTATTATCTACCTATCTATCTGTTTTTATTAATTACAGTTTATTCACTTTGTATCCCAGCTGTAGCTCTCTCCCTCCCTCGTCTCCTCCCATACCCCTCTCCAAGTCCACTGATAGTGGAGGTCCTCCTCCCTGTCCATCTGACCCTAACATATCAGGTCTCATTGCATCTCGGGATGCATTGTCTTGCTCTGTGGCCTGGTAAAGCTGCTCCCCCCTCTGGTAGAAGTGATCAAAGAGTCAGCCACTGAGTTCATGTCAAAGACAGTGCCTGTTCCCATTGCTAGGGAACCCACTTGGAGACTGAGCCACCATGGGCTACATCTGTGCAGGCGTATAGGTTATTTCCATGCATGGTCCTTGGTTGGAGTATCAGTCTCAGAAACGACCCCTGTGCCCAGATATTTTTGGTTCTGTTGCTCTCCTTGTGGAGCTCCTCTCACTTCCAGGTCTTTCTGTCTCCTCTTTCTTTCATAAAATTCTCTGCACTGTACCCAAATTTTGGCTGTTTGTCTCAGCATCTGCTTTGATACCCTTGCTGGGTTGAGTCTTTCAGAGGCCCTCTGTTGTAGACTCCTGTCCTGTTCCCTGTTTTCTTCCCCTTCCAATGTCCATCCCGTTTGCCTTTCTGAATAAGGATTGATCATGTTACCCAGGGAACTCCTTCTGGCTTAGCTTCTTTAGGTGTGCAGAATTTAGTATGTTTTTCCTCTATTATAAGTCTAATATCCATTTATAAGTGAGTATATACTATGTGTGTCTTTCTGCTTCCAGGATACCTCACTCAGGATGATCTTTTCTACTTCCCACCATTTGCCTGCAAATTTCATGCTTTTCTTGTTTTTAATTGATGAGTAGTATTTCATTGTGTAAATGTACCACAATTTCTGTATCCATTCCTCCATTGAGGGACATCTGGTTTGTTTCCAGATTCTAGTTATTACAAATAATGCTGCTATGAAAATGGTTGAATAAATGTTTTTTGTTTTTGTTTTTGTATACTAGAACATAGTGTGATATATATACCTAGGAGTAGTATAGCTGTATCTTGAGGTAGCACTATTCTAATTGTCTGAGGAAGCACCAGATTGATTTCCAAGGTGGTTGTACAAGTTTACATTCCCACCAGCAATGGAGGAGGGTTCCTCTTTCTCAACATCCTCTCCAGCATGTGTTGTCACTTGAGTTTTTGATCTTAGCCATTCTGATGGGTGTAAGGTGAAATCTCAGGGTCATTGTGATTTGCACTTCCCTGAGGACTAAGGACCATGAGCATTTCTTTAAATGTTTCTCTGCCATTTGTTATTCCTCTATTGAGAATTCTCTGTTTAGCTCTGTACACTATTTTTTTTGAGTGACATAATGCAGTTTATTCAGGAACCTTGAACAATCTTCTGACCCTGGGGAAAGCCAGCCCACAGCTTAAATAGCCTCTGGGTAGCCAATCACAGCATGCCACGTGGGCAATGCAGATAGGTTCACATACATGGAAGCAAGCCAGATCCTCAGCCTTAGCCAAATATGGAGTTGTTTGTGACAGAGAGCACTCACCATCGGGAAGGTGGAAGGTGGAAGCCAGCTCCATCTTTAAGGCTCAGCATTACGCAGCTCTCTACAGTTCCCTCTTTTTGTTTTAGACGCATCAGGCAAGAGTAGAGGTCTGATCTCTGATATTAGAAATAAATTGGGACTTTGTACCAAAATTAGATTACTTCATTTGTTGCTTTTTAACTTCCAGAGTTCTTTGTATATTCTGGATACTATCCCTCTGTTAGATATAGGGTTTTTGAAGACATCTGTAAGCTGTCATTTTTTTTTTCTGATGACAGGGTCCTAGCTTTACAGAGGCTTTTCAGTTTCATGAGGACCCATTTATTGATTGTTGGTCTTAGAGCCTGTGCTGTTGGTGTTTTGTTCAGGAAGCTGTCTCCTATGCCAATGAGTTCAAGGCTCTTCCCCACTTTTTCTTCTAAGAGGTTTACTGTGTCTGGTTTTATGTTGATATCTTTGATCCATTTGGGCTTTAGTTTTGTGCAGGTGATAATATGTATCTATTTTCATTTTTCTGGATGTAGACATGCAGTTAGACCAGCACAATTTGTTGAAGATGATGTCTTATTCTATTGTATGGTTTTCGCTTCTTTGTCAAAAATCAAGTATCCATAGGCATGTGGGTTAATTTTATGGGTCTTCTATTCCATTTTGTTGTTCTGCCACTCTGTTTCTATGCCAGTACCATAATGTTTTTATTACTATTGCTCTGTAGTACAGCTTGAAATCAGGGATGGAGATACCTCCAGATGATCTGTTGTTGTACAGGATTGTTTTCACAATTCTGGGTTTTTTGTTTTCCCATTTGATATTGAGAATTTTCCTTTCAAGGTCTTTAAATAATAACGTTGGTATTTTGATAGGAATTGCATTGAATTTGTAGATTGCTTTTGGCAGGATGGCCATTTTCACTATGTTAATCCTACTGATTCATGAGCATTGGAGCTCTTTCTGTCTTCTGATATCTTCTTCACCTTCTTTCTACAGACTTGGCGACTATTTTTTTTTTTTCAAATGCTGCCTTAACTTGCTTGGTTAGAAACACACCAAGGTACTTTATGTTATTAGTGATTATTATAAAGGGTGTAGTTTCCCTAATTTCTTTCTCAGCTGTTTTGTCTTTTATATACAGGAGGATTAATGATTTTATTTTATTTTATTAGTTAATTTTGTATCCAACGACTTTGCTGAAGGTGTTTATCAGCTGAAGGTGTTCTCTGGTTTAATTTTGAGGGTCACTCATATATACTATCATATCATCTGCAAATAGTGATACTTTGACTTCTTCCTTTTTGATTTGTATTCCCTTGATCTTCTTCAACTGTGTTATTGCTCTAGCTAGGACTTCAGGCACTATATTGAAGAGATATAGAGAGAGTGGGCAGCCTTGCCTTGTCCTTGATTTCAGTAAGATTGATTTAAGTTTCTCTCCGTTTATTTTGATATTGGCTATAGGCTTGCTGTATATTGTCTTTGCTATGCTTAGATAAGTGCTTTGTATCCATGATCTCTCCAGGACTTTAAACATGAATGGATGTTAGATTTTGTCAAATGCTTATTTTGCCATCTAAGAAGATGATCGTGTTTTTTTTTTTTTTTTCTCTTTCAGTTTGTTTATATGGTTGATTACATTGATGGATTTCCTTATACTGAACCACCCCTGCATGCCTGGAATGAAGCCTACTTGGTCATGGTGAATGATATCTTTTATATGTTCTTGGATTCGGTTTGCAAGTATTTTATTGACTATTTTTGCATTGGTGCTCATAAGAGAGATAGGTCTGAAGTTCTCTTTTTTTGTAGGGTCTTTTGTGTTTTAGGTGTCAAGGTGACTATGGCTTCATAAAATGAGTTTGATATGTTTCTTCTATTTCTATTTTATGGAATAGTTTGAAGAGAATTGGAGTTAACTCTTCTTTGAAGGTCTGGTAGAATGTTGTGCTGAAACCACCAGGCCCTGTGCTTTTTTTTAATAATTGCATCTTTTTCCTTGGGGTATAGGGCTATTTAATCTATTTACCTGATCTTGATTTAATTTCGGTAAATGGTATCTATCAAGAAATTGTCTATTTCATTTACATTTTCAAATTCTGTGGCATATAGGCTTCTGTAGTAAGACCTAATGATTGTTTGGATTTCTTCAGTGTTTGTCATTATGTCCCTCTTCTCATTTCTGTTTTTGCTGATTTGAATAGTTTCTCTTTGTGTTTTTGTCAGTTTGGCTAAGGGTTTGTCTATGCTGTTGATTTTCTCAAAGAACCAATTCTTGGTCTCATTTATTCTTTGAATTGTTTCTTTGTCTTCATCTGTTCTGAACAGCTGCTTGGTAGAGACTCTCAAAAGATAACTCTCTCAAGTTCCTGCCTGCAAGTTTAGAAGTGTCAGAGAGCAGTATTCTCTGATCAGGTGAGTGCTAGGGCATAGGACAAGAGGACAAGCTCAGTCCTGATGCAACTTAGATAGGAAAGGCAACTCCCCTTTCTGGGGAAAAGGTGAGGGTGGGGCTGAATGGGAAGGAGGAATGGGGCTACCCTATGGACATAGAATGAATAAAAATTATAGATGTATATATACATATATAATTACAGTTACAAAGTAGCAATCAATATAATTTTATGTGTGGGACCACAAAATGAGGGATATTGTAAAAGGGCACACCTTTAGGAAGACTGAGAATCACTGCTCTATACCCTTTGAGCCGTCTTGTTCCAGATATAGGCTTGGGAACAAATACAAGAAACACTGGTGAAGTTAATTGTCATTGGGCACAGGATTATCACCATCCTCAGACTTAGGCCTGGGAATGTCTTCAGATGGTAGCATTCAAGAAACCTGGGTTCAACCCCATTGCCACATGAATCTCCTTACTGTGGCATATACGTGTAATCCTAAACCGATGAGGTGGAGGCAGGAAGATTAAAAAACAAAAGAAAACAACAACAACAACAAAAATAGTAGAAAGGACTATGATAGCCAAGTATGACATGAAAAATCCTTGCCAGGAACTGCGTGACATGAACCTTGGTCCTCCACTCTGAAAAACATTATAGGTATCTTCAGCTAAACCTTAATCTCCCTGTCCCTCTACTACATCTCTAAATTAGGACCCAGATGCCTATGTAAATAATGCCAATTAGAGATGCATTCATTGCATAAAAACCTCACCAAATGAATGCCTACAGGAAATAACACTCCAATATATCTTGCAAAATGTCTGCTATTCACCACATTCGAAATTATGAGCATATGGAAATGAACATAATGTTTGCAATTAAATGATGCACTTGACTTCAGGTACAGTAAAAGCATTCCTGTGCCTTACCACGAACTCTAAGACTATGAATAAGGTTCTACAAACGTTGGAATATGCTTTGCTATATAGCATTATCCTTTTGTGTCTTTAAAAAATGATATTGTCACTGTCTCTCTTCTTCCATCAAAGTTTTTTTATACATTTTTTTTAAATTTTATTTTTCTTTTTAGTTACATTTTGTTAACTCTGTGTCCCAGCTGTATCCCACTCCCTCATTCCCTCCCCAACCCCACACTCCCTCCCTGGTCTCCTCCCTGCCCCTTTCCAAGTTACTGATAGGGGAGGACCCCTCCCCTTTCATTTGACCCTGTTTTATCAGGTATCTTCAGGGCCGGCTGCAAAGCCCTCCTCTGTGGCCTAACAGGACTGCTCCCCCCCCTCCGGGGGGGGCAGGGTGTCAAAGAGCCTGCCCTTGAGATCCTGTTAGAAATAGTCCTTGTTCCCCTTACTTTGGAAAACTACTTGGTTACTGAGCTACCACGGGCCACATCAGAGCAGAAGTTCTAGGTTATATCCATAGATGGTCCTTGGTTGAGTGTCAGTCTCAGAAAAGACCCTGTGCCCGGATATATTTGGTCCTTGTAGAGCTCCTATCCTTTCCATATCATACTAACTCCCCTTTTTATATGATTTCCTGCACTCTGCCGAGGGTTTGGTTATGAGTCTTAGTGTCTGCTTTGAAACACTGGTAGGTAGAGTCTTTCAGATGCCATTTGTGGTAGACTCCTGTCATAGGTTCAATGCACATCCTATTTGTCTTTCTAAATGAGGATTGATCATCTTCGCCTGTGTCCACTTTCTTGATTATCTTCTTTAGGTGTGTAGATTTCATTATGTTTTTCATATAGGTCTATATAAGCGAGTATTATACCATGTTTGTCTTTCTCCTTCTGGGATACTTCACTCAGAATGATCTTTTCTAGATCCCACCACTTGCCTGAAAATTTCATGATTTCCTCCTTTTTGATTGCTGAGTAGTATTCCATTGTGTAAAAATAGCACAATTTCTTTATCCATTCCTCAGTTGATGGACATCTCGTTTGTTTCCAAGTTCTGGCTATTACAAATAAAGCTGCGGAGAAACACTTAAAGAAATGCTCAACCTCATTAGCCATTAGGAAAATGCAAATCAAAATGACCCTGAGATTTCACCTTACACCCATCAGAATGGCCAAGATGAAAAACTCAAGTGATAACACATGCTGGAGAGGTTGTGGAGAAAGGGGAACCCTCCTCCATTACTGGTGGGAATGTAAACTGGTACAACCACTTTGGAAGTCAATCTGGCGCTTTCTCAGACAACTAGGAGTAGTGCTACCTCAAGACCCAGCTATACCACGCCTAGGTATATACCCAAAATTTGCTCAAGTACACAACAAGGATATTTGTTCAACCATCACAGTTTTTCATCCAAAAATAAAGCAGTGAGATCTGAAATCCTTCCATATACTCAAAAGAAATAGGTAACAATATTTTGTTGTTGATGATGACCCTGAAAATGTCTCTGCAATAGCTACTAGGAACTATCAGGCTTAGAATATTAATGTCTCCCTCTCATGACTGTTTTAATGAAGTAATCCATAAATTTTCCATCAAACTATAATTTCCTTTGTAACAATTATTTATCAGAGTATATTCTTCTCATTTCTTCTAAATGAACATTTTTCAATAAAATAATCTTGGAGCAGAAATTTTAACCTCCCCAGGTCTCATATTGTCAACCTATGTTTCTTCTATAGTAAAGATATATTATAGTGCAAAATATTAAAATGCTTAAAGTCCACATAGTCTGTTGGAGCTACTGCACCCTGATTTATTGAGTTACAAAAAGAGAAAAGGAGAGAAAGGCAATATAATTAGTTGAGAATGCATTACATAGATGATAGATGATGATAGATAATAGGAAAGAGATGATAGATGGATATATATCTAGATAGAATGATGATATATATAGAGAAAAATAGATTATACATAGATAGATTATATATATATATATATATATATATATATATAATAGACAGATAGGCAGACAGATATAGATAGATAGGTAGGTAGATACATAGATAGGTAGATAGATAGATGATAGATAGATGAACAGATAGATAGCTATAGATAGATATACATACATACACAGGTGAATTGGATGGATAGATAGGTAGATAGAAAGATAATAGGTAGAAGAAACTGAGTATCAGTAAAAGGAATCAAGAATTTAGCAGAGGACATATTTTGCTGATTCCTGTCACTCAATAGTGTACTCAAGAATTTCTCCAAATCTTTGAACCTGCTGGAGAGAAGAATTCATTCTGTACTATAATATTTAAAATTTTGAATACATATCTGATCTTTACAATATAAATTTCATCTACTTGAATAAAAACATTTTCAGATTTGGCTGAAAATAATAAAAGTCTTATGTTCACAAAATGCTTTTCAAAAAAATCTAATTTTGCCCTGTGTACTGTTGTTCATTTTCTTTTCTGGGATCTGGTTTCTCAATTACACAAGTATAAACAGTACATTTTTAGTTTCATTTCTGCCAACTTTTTCTAAACACTGTTCACTTGTGAGACTTCATTTAGTACAACAAATGGCAGGAAAACCAATACTGCAAAGTGTAGAGTGGCCACAGCCATGCCGAGCAGGCATTCATTCCTCTTACCATAGATCTGCTTTTATATTGGCTCATTCACAAAGCACCTGGTCAGACCAACCTTGAGCAAACAAGCAATTGTGCTTGTAGAGAATAATTTAAAGTGAAGGTATATTAGGAAAGAAGGAATACATCGTGAAGACCTAGGAGATTAATCAGTGAATAAGAATGCTTTCTGCACAAGCACGAAAAGACAAGCTTATATCCCCAGAATCCATATAAGCATCCATGCATGCACACAACACCAGCACTGAAGGTGCAGTTTTGGGAAAGGAGGGCTTCACTGAGTTTTGCTAGTCATCAGGCTCACTGAAAAGGACAAGCTCCGGGTATAGTGAGAAGCCGTTTCCAAGGCTTAAGTGCCAAGAGTAATAGGGGAAGACTTCTTAAAATTTTCTCTGGCCTCCGTATCAGTACTCAAGTACAAACTTTATATATAAACATATGTTAAACATAAATGTATTAACCTGTTTTTCAAATTAAAACTTAGTGGAAGGTAGCCAAATTAAACCTAAGAGTGCAAAGGTCAGTATCTCAGACTGTTTGTGTAGAAGCATTTGAAACTCAGAACCTCTGCACCTTTACCTTTGCACAAGCTTGATACTTTCATGAGCAGAACTAAGGCTCCGTCTTGTGCTTTAGTTTTACAAGGTTGGAGTCTCCCAGAAGTGTGGAGAAATAGCATGAAAGCCCACGAATTGCTCCTCCAGCTATATCTGGCTAAGGAGATTAAATCATGCGTAAAGAGATTGTTGGCCTTTATTTTTGTGAACACTCTCACTGGGATTATCTCTGCCTGGTCTTTAAGACTTGCAGTGGTCTAGGGAGTAAGAGTTAACAAACACTTGACAAGATTTTCAAAGTTTTACTTTCTCTATAGGTAAATATTTCCTGCCTTCCATCTTGACTCTGACACTTTCAGAGATTTAGTTTTAAATGTAGTTGCCCAGCCTACAACTGCTGCCTATAATCCTTGGTACCAAGCAGATAGGTTTGGTACCTGTGTCATTTATCCTCAAAGAGTCGAGATTGAGAGCCCAAGGTTAAGTGAGGTCTTAAGAGAGCAAGAAGGAAATGGCAATGCACAGAACAGAGGCTAAATATACAGTTTCTTGCCCTCCTTCAAACTGCCTGTGCAAGGTCAGAGGTTGATGGAAGAAGTCTCCCTGGCATAACCTGAGAGTCACATGTCTCAGCTCTCTGACAGCTTCTGTGAGTTTCAGACCACTGTACTTTCTCATTACACACTAGTGCTCTCAACTGCACTGACTCATTCACACCCATGCCATTTGCTACCAGATGTGCCCTTAAACCTCTGATTAAAAAGCACTTGATAAGTGGCTACAATTTTTTTATACATCAAGAGTATCCTACGAAAGGTTTATTACCTTTTTCTCTTAAGAGTCTTAACAACCCATGAAATATTCAAGGCCCAGTATTTTCTAGTTTGTTTTTTAATTACTTATTTTTCAATCACTTCTCTGACATGAATTTTTTCTAGACCTTTGAAAAACATCAAGGAACTTTTGTTGAAGTAGGTATGAGCACATCATCACTCACATTTAAATGGCTCCAGGTCTGTGCTTGAATGTGCAAAGAGTGATGATAATTCTGTCTAGCACCTAAGTCTGCAGCTCTGTCTTTATGGTGAGAAATGATGAAACCTGGCTTTATGAACACATCAAACATTCTCAAAATTTAATATCACAGTCTTTATTTGCAACAACTCTTTCTTGTATCTAACGTTCTTCTCCAAATATTTGGAGTTCCTACTATGTACCAGGCATCATTCTAGCTGCAAATACTTAAGACACAGAGCTATATCTAACTAATTTTAATGTGTTTGGCTTGACATCAATATTAGAAAAGGACCAAATGATCAATTTTGTTTGATTTTGTCACATTAAAATATCCATGGTAAAAGAATAGTAATAGTAATAGTAGTAGTGGTAATATCCCAGCTTAAAAAACACTTTAAATTCTGTGAGTGAATTTAACTTCAAGTCAGACATCAGCAACATAGTAGGACTACCTAGGACTCATCTCCTCACTGATACATAAATATACACAACTACCCATGTACAAGCATGACTTTTGCCATTAAGAATCTAAGTGAGAGGTTATGCTACCCAAATGAAACACAAAATAAGAAGACATGGATGCTACTCACTCCACATTTCTACTAGTGCCTGACAGCACCAAGGTAGAAATACACAATATTTGAAAAGGTGAGGGGAAATGACGAACAGATTTTTTTGAACCTCCAAACATGGCCCACTTTAGTAAAATATTTTTCCCGATACGCCATCATGGCCCTCGACTTCAATAAATCATCTGCACCCAGGTATATGACAGTATCGTGTAGGCCTGGTCCCTCTGTATGATAGAAGCTTTCATAGACCATCTCCAGGCCCCCTTTAAGGCTATAAGAATACAGACCCAGGAGGACTTATGGAGTTCCAGATTTTAGGCCTTTCTGTACACCATGTCATTATTTCTAACCTTAAATACATGGACTGTGTTACAAATGCATGCCCTTGTCACTGTATTTCACGGCATCATTGAGACAACTCATGAAAGAGCATGTTAATGAGGTCAGGAAGTATCTTTTCAACAGAAGCTTCATAGATCAGGGAAGAGTACTTAAGTCAGAAATCATAAACAAGGAGCTCCAGTTTCAATGAGAGACTCTCAATAATACAGTAGACACTGATAGTGGAAGACAGACAGTGCTAGTGCTAAAACTCATACCCTATACAGCTACACATGAAACACACACACACACACAAACACACACACACACACACACTGTATACACAGAAAAAAAAAAACCAAGACAGGTAAGTGTGGTATTGTGATCTCTATCCTGGTCATATCCAATTTAAGCTTATTTTTCTTTAGTATTTATGAGTATCTAATATATAGGATCATTTCCAAGTCATAATGAAACTGTGGATTTTGTTTTGAAGAAACAGATTCTGTAAACTTAATAATGAAACACAAGGAACTGTATGGCTGGGGCAGGGGAAACAACTCAGTTCTTCACAGAAAGATATTCACATCCACATATCAATGCTAGTACAACCAGTGTCAACAGAGAGTATACACCTTCCTTTACAGCTGACAGAATCCACATGGTGGGTAGCGTATCCTTTATGATGACTGGGTTTTATAGTTTCTTCATGACCACACAACATGTAGTCGATAGTGAGGCATTAAAGAGCACCTTTTTCTTACAGAACATGTCTAGGACTCGCTGAGTCTTAACAGGAAGCAGATCTCTACTCGTGAAGCAACCTGTCTTACTTCTAACAGGAGTTCCTGATAAGCTTGTCAGCTGTCTGTATTTCTTTAATGCATTGGCTCCTCACACAAGATTTTGTCAGTGATCAATTTTTTTTTTTTTCTGTGAATGGCACATACTGCACACACTGGCAGCTAAATGCATTCATTAACTATTATTGACTCATCAAATTGAATACCAACGTTCAGGAAAAAGAATCTTTTGATTTTACATAACCTGTAGTAAAATATTCTAGGTGCTTTTATTAATTCTAAAACTATTTAGTATTTCACAGAGTAACTTCATTTATCTTATGTATGAGTTACAGTGCCATTTTTGCCTCTATAAATATCAGTGCTTAAACTCTAATACAACCATTCCCTACTCTGGGAAATGTGTGATACCTGTGCATGCACCCACACATACATACACACACACACACACACACACACACACACACACACACACACAACTCCCTCCATAACTCAACATTGAAAGATTTTCTAAAGTCTCTATAGTACTAAAAATGTCATCACAAATTTTATCTTGACTTAAAAGCATCACTGGTGAGTTTATGACTTAAACTTGAGTCTCAGAATAATTTATATAGTTAATGATTTAGCTTTCATATTAATCACATGTGTCTCCCATCCCAAGAAAATGAAGTGTTGACTCCTGTTCACCAAGCATTGATCTGCAGATAGAAAGTGAAGACCATTCATAAAATGTAGTCAACAGACCTGGAGGTTGAACAATCTACATAAAATTAGAAATGTCTCCTGTGCTGACACAGCATTGTGAACAATAAAGTTGAAATGCCACCTGTGGTTTCTCATGACTTTCACTCCTAAATGTTCTGGTTTTCACAACCGTTCTTGGCTACTGGTACTCTTCTTAGGTGCTGTGGAGGCTTTTAGTAGGTAAAATCAGGCTGATAGAAAGGGGTTACATAGTGTTGAACTTGAAACTTTTTACGTGATCCTGGTTCCTGTCCCAGTTGATGCTTCCAGGTCTGCCACCTCCATGAACAGAGCTGTTCTTTAATGCCTTTACAATCAAAAAGGACAGAAACTGTCTGAAACCATGACACCCAATAAAATATCTGCCTACTTCATCTCTTGGTTTGTTTCTACTAGGAATTGTGATGATAGCAATGCAAAACTAACCCTCTCTCCATAAAACATGTATTCCTCTTTGTAACATCATAATATCAAAAGAGTTCTGAGCTTAATAACACAATCAGTGTCAACTACTTTTCTCATAAAACCATGTTTATGTTTTCTCAATAAAATCAATCTGTATATGTTGGACAGTGAGAAAATAATTTGAGTGGTCAAAGTCCAATGTGCTACAAGCTATCACCGAGGGTTTTTAATCCAAGTTCTACAGAAATTGAAGAGCACTCATAAAATGTAGTCAACAGACCTGAAGTTTGAATGCATAGCAATCTCCATGAAAATTAGAAAAGTCTCCTGTGCTGATGCAGCATTGTAAACAATAAAGTTGAAATACTACCTGTGGTTTCCGTGGCCTTCATTTCTAAGTGTTCAGTTTCCACAGTCATTCCCTGGATGCTGTACTCTTGTTGTTGATATATCCACCTACAACCTTTCTAGAATGAAATTTTGTACTTTCCCTTTGAGCCACATTTTCTTTGAATATTTCTATTCTGAAGAACAGAATGACCGTGGTTGTTGGTAATTTATTGACCTTCTCTAAAATGATAAGAATAATGGTACACCCATTCTACAGAAATTTTATGAGCAAGGCAACTTATACAAGGAAGAGTTTAACGGGGCTTGTTTAATGTATCAAAGAATTAGTTCATGATCGTCATTAAGGCGCTGGAACAGTAGCTGAGAGCTTATATCCAAATTCATGTACTGGAAGCAGAGAAAGAGGAAAAATGGGTCAGCCAGCGTTGGGCTCCTGAAATACCAAAGGACATCCTGTGACCCCAGTGATACAGCTCCTCCCACAAGACCACACCTCCTAGTACTTCCTTAACAGCCCACCAACTAAGCACCACCCATCCATGTACTAGAGCCTATGTGCTTCATTCTAAACCACCACAGCCAGGTTTTTGGAATGAAAGCTCAATGATGTAGATATTTGTCTATATGCCTATACTTATATTTTTACTTGAGTAGACCATGGGTTCTTGCTGAGAGCGAAATTATGATAGTATAATATAAAAGAGAAAA
Organism: Rhombomys opimus; assembly: GCA_010120015.1. Lineage (NCBI taxonomy): Eukaryota > Metazoa > Chordata > Mammalia > Rodentia > Muridae > Rhombomys > Rhombomys opimus. Next base: position 2,468,240 of record REGO01000261.1, on the reverse strand, counting down.
AAATACTTATCTGTAATCTTTCTAAGGAGAGTGAAATTTTCTACTGCCTCTTTGAGCCACTTTTATATAGAATATTTCTATTCTGAATAATAGAGATCATATTATGCATCTTCTCTGACAATTTCTATTTACAATTACAACACAAATAATTCCCATGTTAAGCAAATGATGCATAATTGTCAGAAAAGAATCCACAAATGGAGTTACTTGAGGAAATTGCTGAGTGCTTATGATAAAATTCCAAGAAACCAAGACAAATGTCTTGTGAACTCAGTTTCTTCAAAAATATGGAATTGTTTTTATATTACACATTTGTCCTTCTCTTAGGCATAGCAACTAACTTTAACTTAGACTATTCATTACAACTAAATATTCTTTGTTTATATGCCTCTAGGGAAAAATATGTTTCTATCATGTATACCTTGCCCACCACATGCAGCTTGCCTGTGTGATTGTACACTTCACTCATGTGACTCCTTTTAATCCTCAGGGTATAAATTTTCTGATGCTTGGACTAAAGTTGGCTACTACATGAGACTTTACCTCTTTTATTGGCTCCAATCTCCATGTCCCATTACATCTGGAGTGGTAAACAACATCATATTTTTTAATGTTTTAATGACTTCCCATCTTGCAATATTCTCCCAACATATGTAATTTAAAATCCCACTATTCATTTAAAAAGAGGACAAACGTCATTTTCAAGACATTTTCCTTTTTCTGTGTTTTTGTTTTCTAAATAACGTCTTCCTTAATGCAGACTGATCTTGGAAAAAAGTTACATACACAGATGTTGAAGAGGTTACCTTGAAATTCTGATTTTCCTGCCTAAAAATTACCACATACATTCTATCTGTTTCTGCTCTGAGCTGTAATTGTGATATTAATGTTCACGTTGAAGATTAGAGGATATTTGTGTCCAGCTGCTGAAAGGTGAGGGATAGGCAAAATATAGAAAACATCCCTTAGAATGAAAAAAAGCAGTGCAATAGAAATCAAACAAAAGCTAAATTTGAAATACATAAACCATGATAATATACTGACTGAAGTCTGAACTCATGCTTATCTTTACCCTTCAATTACATACAAATTAATTCCAATTTGAACTGGACTCTTTTCATAGAAAGATAATAATTTACATCTGTGTGAAATTGTATAATTATATGTACATATAGGTATATTAATGTATTTATGAACATATGGATGAACAAATGTATGTGTGTATGTATGTATATATGTATATATATATATATATATATATATATATATATATATATGTGTGTGTGTGTGTGTGTGTGTGTGTGTGTGTGTATGTATGTGTGTATGTATAGGTATCAGAGCCTGGCCTTCAAATCGTGGTCTTTTGCAGCTACCTTCTCTATTCTGGGATCATAGACCTGTGTTTCTATGCCTAGCTTAAAATATATTTTTACAAATGATGAGAATTTTGTACAAAGAACTTAGAGAGACAAAATAAAATATATATTAACTGTACAGGAGAAATGAGATATGAATAATATATAAAGGACAGAGTTTCTTCTAAGTTCTTACTATACTGACACCGCTATGCATGCTATAGCCAGTAATGGCAGAGTGAAGTTCTGACCATGTGCCTGGCGTACATAGTTTAGGTTAGTAATCTCAGCAAAGCTGTAGGCAATTTTTAATGTTAGTTTCACAGAAAGGGAAACTGAAGTATGAGATACATCAACAACTTGTGATGATTATATCTCTAATGACAAGAGAAGAAGAAGAAGAAGAAGAAGAAGAAGAAGAAGAAGAAGAAGAAGAAGAAGAAGAAGAAGAAGAAGACACATAAGAAGAGTAAGGCATCCTTCCTCTAAAGAAGAAATGGTACAAGACTCAACAACAATGTAAGCAAAGATACTATTCTTGTTATTTTCTTAACATCCTGAATACTATAGAATATGTTTGGTTGAAGGAAGAACAGTACCAGATAATTTGCCAGTGGAAAAAAAAATAGAAAAGCAATGTGGTAAAGTGTATCAGATAAGTTTTGTGAGATTATATGCATACAAGAATGTTGAATCTGGGTGTTATTTCTTCAAGGTGGATAAAGAAAACCAGTAAAATCATCTTCCTCTTCTTTCCATTAACATTTATTTGGAAAGACTATGACAGTCTAAACAATTACAGGCACATTGATTCTCAAATGAGGACAGACACATGATATGATGATATAAACTTGAACCACTTGAATCACTGAAGGCCTTTCACAGTAGCCTGCTTCTGGCCTGACTGCCAGTGAAGATGGTGAACGGGATTTCTGTTTTTACAAGAACTGGAAGAGTGTTTGCATTCTCCTTCTATCCACCCAGTAAGAATGCAATGATATATTTGGTACCAGGGGCTGTCTCTGACATGAACTAATGGCTGGCTATTTGACCCCCTCTCACCCTGAGGAAGGAACAGCCTTGCCAGGCCACAGAGGAGGACATTGCAGCCAGTCCTGATGAGACATGATAAGCTAGGTTCAGATGGAAGGGGAGGAGGACCTCCCCTATCAGTGGACTTAGAGAGGGGAATGGGAAGAGATGAAGGAAGAAGGGTGAGATTGGAAGGGAATGAAGGAGGGGGCTACAGTTGGGATACAAAGTGAATAAACTGTAATTAATGTAAAAAATTTAAAATTTTTTAAAAAGAAAAAAAATAATAATGCAATGATAAATGGAAATTTCGCCATCTTAGAATCTCCCTGATCTTAGAAATAACCCTCCATAAATACAAAAATAGAATGACATTTTTATTATAGTACCCTGAACTGAGATAGATGTTATTTAATGTTTGAAAATTATCATTATGTCCAAATAATGGACATAATTAGGGTTTAAAAGCCTGGTAGGTCTAATCAATTAAGCTGACGGGATAATGAAGGCACTAACTTCATCAATGGATTATTCTATGAATTAGTTCATATTTGAATCTTCTGTCGGTAAGTAAAGCCAAACTAGAGAGAGTAAGTAGCTCAGTAAGCCATGCTTCTGAGGATGGATCTGGACCCCTCTCTCTGCTCCCAGTTTGCCCTTGACTTAGCAGCACTACCATATGTTCTCTGCCAGGATGCTGTGCCTCACAGAGCTCAAAAACAATGGAACCACAATTCATAGACAGAAACTCTGGACAGCCACAGATGAAATAAATCTTTTTTTAAATTGTTTTTATCAAGTATTTGTCATAGTGATAAAAGTCATAAACCACAAAACAACACACCTGCACTACCTACAAAAGTATATGAAGTTGTTTACTCTACAATCCTGCTGATTTTAGTTTCTTATGTAGCAAACTTAGGGACAGAGCAGTCTACCATGTGGGCTAGGGGAAGAATTGGTATGTTTTGTTCTAAGTCCACACTAGTTGTGGAAGAATGTGACTCCTGTATCAGTTTCCAGAGAAATGGTCTATGGTCATGCTTAAGTTTACAAGTTAATATTGCATAAAAGTAGCAAATGTCAATTTTACAAAAGACATAATACCAAGAATGAGACACCTACAAAGAAGACACTGTGAAGATAAAATTATTCCTGATGTATCCAGCCAGTAAAGTTGAGGGGATACGTGTAACAATGTAACATATATTCTTTTCTACATTAATTCAACTACTGTAAACTTGTCAATGGATTAACCATACGGTCACCTAAGGGAAGATTTAGTTAAACTTTTGAGGGACTAGTAGAACATTTCGGTACATAATGCTTTCCTAAGCCTTTTGCTTTAGCTTTAGAGTTCTCATGTACAAAGGCTGGTGCTTTTTAAACCCTGTCTTTTCCCTGGTTTACATGCGTGAATAGTTGCTATATTTATTATGCAGTTGTTGGTGGTTATAGAGAATATTTCTTCAGTATGTTTGAAATTTATGGACCTAGGCTGTCTTTTTATTAAGCAATATATTCAGTTTGGCGTTCGTAGGTGCCTAGAGATTTTGGCATAGATATACTTTTATCATAAAAAAATCTCATAATGATTATTATTAGCATAACCTATTGTTTATCAAACCCCAGTATGAAAAAAAAAATCTGCATATGTTGTTTTAGAGGCTTTGGGTTTGGAGTAGAACAAAGAGTGGCATAAATATTTCTGAGACTTGGCACAAACACTGGCCAAAAAACAAAAAAAGAAAAAAAAAAGTATGAGCTACTGAAATAAAAGAGAAGATAGCACTGTTGTTGGCATCCTTGAAACTACAGCTTCCCTCAAGTACAATGGATTTAGCACACCCGAACCTTCCCATTATACCTCCAGAGAACTGCTCCAATTTACCTGAATCTTGAAACCCTGCAAACTCTACTGATTGCACTTAGGAAAAAAAATTAAATAAAAGCCTCAGTTTCTCATGCCTGACATGGTAGAGCCTGAAGAAACATTGTCATCACCTAATCAATACCTTGTACTTTAAAAGGATGAATAAAAAGGATTACAGGAAGGGAAAATTATTTCCAAAGGGTCACAACATCAGCTTGAAGTCAACTAAATGTATCTTTGTGTTTAGCTATGTCTTTTTATGAAATTATGAATAAGGAAGAACTGGGTCCTTCTGTTGTGCCTGATTCAAGAGACCCCAAAACACCATTAGGAGTCGAGTCCGTTGCAAATCACAGGAGGATCTTTATTCAATCTTAAGCTCAGGCTGCCAATCTTCCCTGACATAGCAAGTTAGAAAGTGAGGCTCTGAGTCTCAGGGAGGCAGAATTTTTAAAGGGAAAAATGGCAAGCTGGGATTCCAAGCCTTAGAGTTACAGAAAAGGGTAAGTTTTCAGTGGGGTGTTCAGCAATAGAGATGACCTTTAGACTAATTGTTCCAAGCCACCTGGCCAAACTGACAGACATCTAAGATATCTGTACAGTAGCCTGCTGGGTGGAATGCAGGACCTACTGTGGTATTTATGACAACCTGTGGGGTGGAGGGCTATGTGGCCCTTCTCAGAACCCAAAGGTGGGGTCAAGTCACTCTAAGGTCAGTCAACTTAAGATAGAGTCTGAGAAACAAAATGGAGCCCCCCCCCCCCCGCCATCCTCGGTTCCTTTACTTCTTCAATTTCTCTATCAAGTACTTTCTTTAAAAATATCTTTAACAACAAAAGGCATATTTATTCAGGGTATATATGATAATTAGGTATCAAATAGTACTAATGTTATTTATTTCATGTCTATCTGTGTGGTTCTCCCTGGTCCCCTGGGGGTTGTGGCTGTTGCTCCCCTAGGAAAAGGGAGCAGAGCCAGGGACAGGAACTCAGATAGCAATGAAGACTCCGGAATGACCTCTGGGACCAGCTGCGGGGAGGCAAAGCAATTTTATTCATGGTGAAGGAGGTTTATATAGAACTTTGGGGAGTGGGTGGAAATTTCAAAGTTAGGAAAATGTCATAGGGTAGAGGACTAAGGAACTCAGGTGATTCATTTACATGGGGAAGCATGTCAGGAATCCCGGATGCTTGCTGAGCAGGTTCTACCAGGAGAAAGAGAGTTGGACCTGTAATTTCACTAAGGCCCAAGTGACATTACTCAGGTAGAGGGTGTGGAGATTGGTTTCCCCAGATCAGGCAGAGAAAAAGGAACCCTGCTGACAAAGGGAGTCCTTTATTTCATTCAGATCAGGGCTTTCCAGTCATGGCAGAATTCAACATTAGCAGCAGGGTTTCCTGACACTATCCTGTACAGTAAACTAAACTTCTTTCATTTTCACAGCTCCATTTAGTAGGTGCTGTTCTTATGGAGGCTGAGCAAACTTAATTTATCCCAAGTTTCCATCTAGTGAGAATGGATATACCCAGCAAGCAGGACTTTCCCAAATAATGTCCATATATAACACTGTCCTAGTGTTATGCCCAGTTTATGAGACCTCAATAGACAATCACGAATTGGACTCTGCTGCAAATACATGAGGGTTTATTGCTCGAGCCCAGGACACAAAATTTCAGATGCAAAATTTGGAAGCAGGAAAAGAATTTGGCTACACATTCTAGGGGAATAATGTTTTTAAAGAAGAAAAAAAAATACAAAAACAAAAACAAAACAACAACAACAAAAACAAGCAGGGAGTTATATGCCTTGTCATTACATGATTGGGTAAGGGAAATTGACTTTTGAAATGATTGGTTTATTTTCAGCATCAAGACCACAAACAGTTCCAGTGTCTCACACCTCTACTGTTAATGGTTTAAGCCTTTTCACTGAAATTAACGAAGTATCCCCTAACAATGGGAGTAGGAGAGGTCTCTGACTCTGTTGCCTCCATTTGCATCCCTTTCCCTAAGCTGGGCTACCTTGGCTGGCCTCAGTGGGAGAGGATTACCTTAGTCCTTCTGAGACTTATGTGCCAGGGTGGGTTGGTACTTGGGGGGTACTCTTCTCTGAGGAGAAGGGAAGGAGGGAATGGGACAGGGGGTGTGAGAGTGGGACTGGAAGGAGAGGAAGGAGGGGGCTCTGATCAGGCTGTAAAGTGATTACATAAGTAAATGTAAAAATGTAAATGAAAAAGAAAAAAAATAAAGAAAGCAGGTTGAGCAAGCCAGGAGGAACAAGCCAGTTAAGTACAGTTCCTCCATCGTCAATACTTCAGTTCTGGTCTCCATGTTCCTGCCTTGTGCTCATGCCCTGATTTCCTTTCTTGGTGGACTGCACTGTATAACTGTAAGCTGAAATAAACCCTTTCTTCCTCAAAACAAACAAACAAACAAATACAAAAAAGAACAGTGCAGGGAATCTTATGAAAGAAGGAGGAGATAATAAGACCTGGAGAGGACAGGAGCTTCACAAGGAGAGCAACAGAACCCAAATATCTGGACACACTGGTCTTTTCTTAGAATGATGCTCCAACCAAGGATCATACATGGAGACAAACTAGAACCCCTACACACGTATAGCCCATGACAGTTCAGTCTCCAAGTTGGTTCCATAGTAATGGGAACAGGAACTGTCTCTGACATGAACTGATTGGCCTGCTCTTTGATCACCTACCCCTGAGGAGAAAGCTGCCTTACCAGGCCCCAGAGGAAGACAATGCAGCCATTCTTGATGAGACCTGATAGACTAGGATCTGAAGGAAGGAGAGGAAGACCTCCCCTATCAGTGGACTTGGGGAGGGACATGGGTGGAGAAGGGGGAAGGAGGGTGGGATTGGAAGGGGAGAAGGGAAGGAGCTACAGGGGTGATACAAAGTGAATAAACTGTAAGTAATAAAAATAAAAATTAAAAAAGAACGGTTCAGGAGAGTGAGAATAAGGAAAGTAGGAGCAGAAAAAAGGGACACAAAAGCAGGGAAAAAATGAATCAATGTTGGATATGATTTGTAACTTCTGTCACCAGTTTCTGTGCTTGGTGTGGTTTAGGAGGCTGAGACAGGATGATCAGTAATTCCAGCCAACTCTACACTCAAGACAAAACTCTGTATCCAAATGTCAAGCTTATAAGTTTTAAAATATCATATTAAAATACTTCTTATTTTTCCATCTTTTCTCTAAAATAAATATAATTCCTGAGATTTAATGTGCAGCTTGCCGCTTGGAAGCTCTGTAAGAGCATTTTTATTGCTTGGTTTGATGTACAATGAAACTAACACTTAAACATGGGCAGTGATGATGGTGGCCTGGGTTCTATAGCCACCAGCTCACTTTTAGTAAGCCCAAATGAGGTCCAGCTGAGGAATGAAGGCATGAGCTTAGTTGATTTTAGGTTAGTAGATTGAAGATCTGTTTTATTCATTGTTCAGCTTAGCCACCTGGGTTAAGGAGTTAATCTTTGGCTTTCTACTTGACCAGTCACATCTTTACAGAAAACTGAAAGTAAAATTTTCTGTAAGATTGAACGTAAGTCCTGTGCCGCTTTGTTCTCTCACCCAGTACTTCCTCTTGCAGGTGTTGTTTGCAAGAGTGAGTCTGCTGGTTTGGCTCAGCCTTCATTTCTGAATACCAGGCAGAGTCCAACTTGTTCCAGACAATCTCAATAGTACCAAGAATAAGGAACACAGAGAAAAAAAATCATGATTCTGTTTTCTCATTTTTCTTTCATTTCCCTTTCTCTCTCTGTCTCTGTCTCTGTCTCTCTCTCTCTTTTAATTTTTAATCTCTTTTAATCTCTCATCTTTTAATTTTTATTCTGAGGAAAGATCTTGCTCTGCAGACCAAACTGAACTCCTGCTGCCCAGGTTCTCCAGTGTTGAAATGGGGTTCAAACTGTTTTCCTTATTTCTAGTTCCCCTGAGAGATAACCTCTGTGCTCCCTTTGTGGCCTTCTAGACACTGTTGTTTGTAGGACATACAAACAACACTATGGACATAGCCAAGTGTTCCCAATGGCTTTGAAAAGCTACTCCATCAAGGACTAATTTTTCTCACACTGTTTCAGGTTATGCAGCCTTTCCTTAAGAAGGCACATGAAATTTCATTACTCAGTTTTCCTACCTCCACAGCAGTCAGACAGACAAAGCTAACCCACTCTCATGACTCAAAGTCTCACATGCACACTGACATAGTATCTTTTATTGCTTCTTTGAAAGTTTTCCCTAACTTCAGAAGTTTATGTGCTGAATATATCCTGATCACCCAAGTTTGTTGTTGTTATTCTTTTTGTTTTTGTTTTTTTGTTTTATTTTGTTTTTTGTTGGTTTTTGTTTTGTTTTTGTACTGGACCGTTTTAAAGGCTCCCATCTCTATGTTGGATCAGACATCTCCTCTTTTTATATGAAAGGTCGTACTTGGTAGGTTTTTTCCTACTGCTTTTTAGCACCTCTCTCTCATCCTGTTTTTTTATCTATTTTACTTGACAAATCAGAGGCTAACATGGAAGATGCTATCCTCATTTCTCTTTCTTGTCAATATTGTCTCCTTACACAAACAAGTTCTTGCTTTGCACAAACTCTGATGGGGCTGCCATTTTGGCCTTGGTTGCATTTCTAACTACACACAGAGTGGCCAAGCAACCTCCTCACTGCTTATTGACAGTCTGGACTCTTTTCTGTTAATCTCAGAGACTTAAATTTTCTCCAGATCTTTAACTGTCTTCAGGGCAAATCTCCATATTCATGTGATGGACCCCACTCAACTAGCAGGATTGCCATGCCACACCATATAGACAAAGACAGCAATCCTGAGATTTCTCCCACAGACATTTGTAATCCTGATGGCTCAGCCTTACATGCATGTCTCACTACTCACAGCAGGAACAATGACAGTACTATCATAGCACAAAGGCACATTATCACACACCCAATAGTAAAGGGACAAAGCCTCAGTCAGATGCCTTGTTAGCTGTAGCCAGCAGCATGCAAATAGTCCTCCTCAACTTATCTTTGGTTTTGTCATGTCCCTGTTGTTTACTTTCCTGTTTAAGAGGCTTCCTGCAGAATGGAATATTTCAATTTTAGAAGAAGACATTACAGAATGCATGTACTTATGTGGGAGTGCATGTGGGGGCAGAAGTCAGTATTGGTCTTCCTTGATGGTCTCTACATTACTTTTTGAGACAGAGTGTCTCCGTTACTTTTCCACTTTCTGTGAAAAAATGCTCCAGCAAAAATCATTTCAGGTAAGAAAGATTTATTTTGAGTCACAGTGGAAGGGTAGAGCAGTAAAGGCATGGTGGCTGGACTTGGCTGAAACACCTGGTCACATTGGCAAGTCAGGGCATAGAGTGTGACGAATGTTTAAGCCAAGCTTACCATCTCCTTTTCATTGAGCCCAGGATCCAAACCCTGAGAATGATGCCAACGATGTTTCAGGTGTCTCTTTTTCCATCTTGTTAACCTAGTGAAGATAATTCCTGTGGCAATGGACAGAGTCCCACCTAACCAAGTTAACCCCTTATAGCATGCTCCAAGCTAATTTTCTTGAACTTTTTGTCAGCTGGCAATGTTAAATACCACCAAAGCATGAGTTCATCAGTTCACATACCTTGGCTGGTCAATGAGATACAGAGATCTACCTCTCTCTGCTTCCTGACTCTCAACAAGTTCTAGGGTTACAGACATGGGAACTATGTCTTGATTTTATACTGGTGCTGAGGATTCAAATTCAGATCTTAATGCATGTATGATAAGTTTTTTAACAGCAGGGTAATCATCTTAGTGATCTATCTATTTTAAATAATAACTAAGCTGGAACTAGAGGAATTGCCACTATGTCATACTATGAGAGTGCTAAATGTAGACACATATAACACTGACTTCAGTCCTAAATTTGACTATAGAAGTTCCCAGTCAATCTCTCTCTCTCTTCCCCTTGCTTCTCTTAACTCCTCTTTTTCATTTGTCCCAAAGCTCTTTGCCTTATTGCTTCTTTTTCTTCTTCCTTCTCTCAACCTTGAGGTTGAAACCAAAGCCTTGCACATTCTAAATAATTACCCCACCACTAGAGCCAACCCAAGAAAATGATCTTTATGTTTTTAATTTTGAGTATCTCTGATTTGCATAGGCTGAGTTTCATATCTGTAGCTCAGACTACCATTGAACTTGTAATCTTCCTGCAATTTCATCCTTTCAAGTAGCTAGGCTTACAGGTTTGTGCAGACAGAGTGGGCCTCCTCTTTTGCTATTTGTGCTTTTGATGTACTTGCAGAAGCCCAGACTTTTTTTCATGACCTAATAGTGAATCACCAACAGCATATTTCTCCCAAGAAATACACACAAAAAGGGCATTTCCCATCTCCTCTTCTCATCTTTTTACCATCACATTGAAACTCACATGAAAAGCCCAATTGTCTTTCCAATTCACACATATGTCTTGACTTAAAGTAAGAACTGTGGTCTACAGAATCGCCCACTAATAGAGGCGCACACAAGATGGGTTCTGTTAAGTCTTATTATAGTTTATTTAAATGTAAATTTGGTGATTGCCAACGATTTCCCTGAAGGCCAAGTTTCTGCCCACTAGAACGACTCCCTTCCTAAACATCTTGAAAAAATAAGCAGAAAGAAACGAGATCCATGTTTTTCATGTCTCTTAACTTTGTAGCATGTGGTAAACACATAGGCTGTGCGATGGGAAGCTGTTATAATTAAGCCCCTTCCTCCCTCTACCATGTTGGAGTAGGGAGTCTGCAGGGAGCGATAAGAAAGTTCTCTTCTGCTGAATGTTTTGACGTTGTCTTTAGAAATTTACAGCTATAGAATATAAAACCTTTTTTATTTGGGTTGTGGGAGATGGAAAATTGTATAAGCAATTATATGTGAATTGGAAATGTAATATTGGATGTTGAACAAAGGGCATATGTTCTCCTAATTCCAGTGAAACTGCATTTTTTTTCCTAATGGACTCCCGTGATTCAAACATATATAAAAAGAAAAAAAATATAGCCTTCAGTCTTGCAGTCGGCTATAAGACCCTGGTGGAGAGAGAAACTTCATAACAGCATGGGGGTTTATAATCCCACAGCAGGAGGATTAGAAAGTTGAGAGAAGAGAAGTCCTTAATCTTGCACTTACATAACTGCACATTTTCAAGATTTAAATTGTACAAATCAGAAAAATGAAGATCGTTTTGTTCTTTTCTAAAGGGCACTCATGGATAAATGACGACTGGTTAGAGCCTATTGAATGCTTGAAACATTTGTAGAATGTAATTTATTCATACCAAACACATCAGAAAAGCAACTCTAGTGTTAAATTACAGTGTGTAGAAATTAAAAGGCAGAAGTGAGCAGTTGGGTTTAAATGGATGCTCTGAGGTTTTTAGAAAATGTCAGATGAGTTCAAATGCTCATAATGGGAAAGTAAATATTTGGGCTTCCTTCAGGAAGACTTTGTCTGAGTGTAAGATAATACAGTTCTTTATGGCTCTGTTAAAAAGACTGTTGTTTAGTCTAGCTCTTTTAATTCCTGTGAACTTCCTGATGTACAATTATGCCCAGGAGGTGTTATTACTTTTGTTCACTTCATTCAGTTCCTTCTTTTTTTTCACCATTAAGTTCATATTTTAAAAATCCAACCAGTAATTATTTTTTGTTTTGTTAATTTTTTTTTATTTGCAAGAAATTTCACTGGAACAACGAGATAAGCTTATTAGCCTGAATTATTGGAGGTTAATAAAGAGCACTAGCCTGGTAGCATGTAAGAAATCTTAACTACACCAGTCTTGTGGTCACAAATAGTCTCCAGTGGCTTAAGTACACATAGACAAAGAGAAGACAAGTCAGACAAAGTGTTAGTTTGCAACTGTCTATCACCCATAACTTGAGCTGGGTTATATGAGTATAAATGCTTTTGCTAAGGCTTGAAACATTAAAATATTCTCCCATTCCTCAAATCCAAACTAGCATCTTAGAATTTGCAACTTTAGTAAATTTGACATAAGCATATAAACTATAGCAAGAAGCATAAGTCTCAAAGCATGAGCAAAACCAGAACTAATTTGTTCCAGTTGAATTTCAGAGGCAAAAACTGGAAGCAATTAGTGCCATCACACCCATAGTTAGGATCAGAGATAAATGACTATATACATGCTCACTTTTTTGTTTGTACCTAAGTTGATTTCTCTACTTTTATACAGTTCAGGAATGCCTGCCTAAGATCTGGTGCTGCCCACGTTTGCCTCACTCTTCCCGAATCCATAAAGTTAATCGCAATTCTCTCACAAATTTGTCTATGAGTCAACCCAATATGGACAATTTCTTATTAAGATTTCCAGGTGATTCTAGACTGTGTCAGATTGACAATTAAAGATAACCATCACACATGTAATAGAATGAAGTACAGTCAACCCCAAAGGGATTAATGAATAGGCCTACGTTCTAGATACGAGCAAACCTAATGCCATATCTTGTCTCTAAAGTGTTCCCCAGAGATGCATGTATAAAATATGGTACTGCTCGAAGTAATACAACCTTAAGAGATGGAGTCTGGTGAAAGTGAAATTGTTGTAGGAATGCACCCATGTGGGCAGCCTGTGAACCTGATTTCTTTCTAACTTCTCATTTTCCTACCCTACTTGAAGTGATAGCATTCTCTGCCACTCCTCCTGGACATGATGTCCTCTACTGTCACTGACTCAAAGAAATGAGCCTTTCAGCACTGATGACACTTTGAAATTATTCTAAAATAAGCCTTTACTCTTTCAAGTTGATTTATCTGAGGTGGTTCCTGTAGTAATGGATGGTTAATGGTCCTAGCACACACAATCACCTAATAGAAGTCATGGAATTGAAACATTAAGGTTGGTACACTACTTCCTTCAAAGTGGAGTTTAAAAAAAAATCATATATTTGGCTTTGAGGAAAACAAAGTCACATTTAAATAGAACAATAAAACTTTAACCAAATAGGGAAAATATGCATAGTGTTAAACAAAAAGATCCTGATAATACAATTTTTTTGTGTGTATTTGTTTACAAGGTGAAAGGGAGTAATGAACATTTCTATTACCCTACTAGTATTTAAGAAAGAATCGTGAAGGTAATCTGTATACTATTTTTTTCCTTGCATAGAAAGTTAGAGATATATATCTATAAAGATATATATGAATACATATAAATTATATATATCATTTTATATATAAAATTAGGGACTATTATTGACAACATATAAACATTTCTTTCAAATTGATAAGAATATAAAGAATATGTTTAAATGAACAAACAGTATAAGTACTTTTGTAACTTATATTAATATTCAGATAAATAGAAGTAAAAAGATAATGCAATACCATGGAATAACTGAAACAGTAGGAAAGAGGTATGAGAGACAGATGACACAAAAGAAAGAGAAAGGAGTAGAGCAGAGTGGTGATAAGAGGGGAAATAAGTAGGCTACTTGCATTTCTACTACTGCGATTAAACACCATAACCAAGCCAATTTAAAGAAAGATACAGTGTGTCTGGCCTTATGGTCACAGAGATATAAAGTCCACAATGGAGGACTGAATGCATCAGGAGCAGGAAGCCCAGGAATTGCATGTTGAATCACATGCAGAAAACAGAGAGTGAACTTGGAATGACCTGAATCCTAAATTTCAAAGTCCAACCCCAGTGACATACTTCCTCGAATAAGGATGCACCTCCCTTTTTTCTATTTATTTATTTATTTATTTATTTACTTATTTACTTACTTACTTACTTATTATCTATACAGTGTTCTGCATGCATACCAGAAGAGGACACCAGACCCCATTATAGATGGATGTGAGCCATGTGGTTGCTGGGAGTTGAACTCAGGACCTTTGGAAGAGCAGTCAGTGCTCTTAACCTCTGAGCCATCTCTCCAGTCTGAGGATGCATCTCTTAATGTAAATAAACAGCACTAGCAACTAGGGATCATGCATTCAAATCCAGGAGACTATGAGGGATATCTCATTCAAATCAGCATAAAAAGGAAGGAAGAAAAGAAAATGGAAAAAGTTGTCTGCAATAAAATTTACAGTAACTAAAAGTCTTGTATAGAAATGTAATAGGAAACATCACTTTTAAAATTGATTGGTGATATCATCTAAAGTAGAACTTCTTATAGTTTATGATCCAAGAATGTATTCCACACTGAAAGAACCTATGAATAAATATATTCACCAAAAATATAATTTAAAAATACATGTTCAAAATGTTCACAGAATCACAATTTTATAGTAATATCTAATATTAATCTGAAAGTCTGTCATCAATAACACAAAAATCATAATATAGGATATACACACAGTAGGTTGAACTATGACAAGATGGTTATCCTGTATTATATGGTTAATATCCACTTATAAGTGTTTATATTCCATGGGTGTCTTTCTGATTCTGGCTTATGTCACTCAGGATGTTCCATGCATTTGCCTTGAAATTTCATGATTTCCTTTTTTTTTTTTTAACAGCTGAGTAGTATTCCATTGTGTAAATGTACCACAATTTCTGTATCCATTCCTTGGTTGAGGGACATCTAGGTTGTTTCCACATTCTGGCTATTATGAATAAAGCAAGTATGAACATAGCTCTGCAAATGTTCTTGTTGTATGGTGGAGCATCTTTTGGATATATGCCCAGGAGTGGTATAGCTGGATCTTTAGGTAGCACTATTCTCAATTGTTTGAGAAAGCATCAGACTGATTTCCAAAGTGGTTGTACAAATTTGCACTCCCACTAGCAACAGAAGAATGTTCCCTTTTCTCCACATCCCCTCCAGTATGTGCTGTCATTTGACTTTTTTATCTTAGCCATTTGATAGGTGTAAGATGGAATCTCAGAGTCATTTTGATTTGCATTTACCTGATTATTAAGGGTTTTGAGCATTTCTTTAAATGTTTCTCTGCCGTTCGATATTCTTCTGTTAAGAATTCTCTCTTTAGTTCTGTACTGCATTCTTTCATTGGATTATTTGGTTTGTTGGAGTTTAATTTCTTGAGTTCTTTATATATTTCATATATTAACCCAGTGTCATATGTAGGGTTGGTGAAGATCTTTTTCCAGTCTTTAGGCTGTAGTTTTGTTCTGATAACAGTGTCTTTTACTTTACAGAAGCTTTTCAGTTTCATGAGTTTCCATTTATAAATTGTTGGCCTTAGAGCGTGAGTTGTTAGTATTCTGTTCAGGAAGTTATCTCCTGTGCCAAGGAGTTCAAGGCTCTTCTCCACTTTTTGTTCTAACAATTTCAGTGTGTCTTATTTAGCCATATAATACAGGATAATCATACTACAATCCACTGACCTAAAGAAGCTAAATAACAGGGAGGACCCTCAGGTGGATGCTTAATTTTCATTCAGAAGGGCAAATAGAATTGACACCAGAAGTGGTTGAAAGAGAGTGAATAAGATGGGAGTCTACCTTAAGTGTCTTCTGAAAGACTCCACCCAGCAGGGAAGGGAATCAGATGCTAAGTCTCACAGCCAAATTTTGGGCAGAGGAAAGGGAGTCATAGAAAAGAGTGGGGGAATGGAAGTACCCAGAACAGACATGACCTCCATAAGAAGACCGAATAGGCCCATGGGAGCCTGATGTACCAACAAAGGACCATGCATGAATAGGACCTAGAACCCCTGACCACATGTAGCCGATAGGCCGCTCAGTCTCCATGTGGGTCCCCAAGTAGAGGGAACAGTGGTTGTCTCTGAGATGGACTCTGTTGCCAGTTCTTTGACAATGCCCTCTGTCCCCTCTGAGGAATAGTGGAAGGAAATAAGGGGGAAGAAGGAGGAAAGCTGGGACTGGAAGGAGATGAGGGAGGGGAATACAATTGAGATGTAAAGTGAATAATTGATAAAAATAAAATTAAAAAAAAAGAAATACAATAAGATGAATTGAATGGAACAGAGGAATCCTTTAGAGTGAGTGAAGTCTTGAGTTAATGTGTGCCATTGACCTGGGCATCAGCATGGGCACGTCAAGACCTCAGAGCCTCAAACCTTGGAGGAGTGGCAAAGTCTTCCCATCGGGTGAGGCTCAGAGGAAACAACAAAATCTTCTTCTGGTCCATGTGTGTATATTGTAGGTGTAGTTAGAAAATGTCCACTATAGTGTTCTCCCCCCGGATATTTACAGCATGAATACTGCTACAAAGTATGAATACATACCACAAAGTATGAATCAGTATGAATACTGATGCAAAGACTACTTCTAACTAGATTAGATAAGCAGTACTCCTGGTATTAACTGTATCCTAGAATGCCTGCCTCCTTGTTTATCCATAGTGACCCTGGTGGCTCCTTCATAAACTCCATGTAATAAACATGCTTAGCTTCTGGGATGTTGTTGTTTTGCCATCTGGGATGTTGTTGGGGCCCAGTGTTCCCAATCCCAGATTTTGTGTGATTGCCTACATCCATTTGTCTTTTCTTCATTACCTCACCATTCCAGTCAAGCCTCTTTTGGGAGTTGTACTGGATCTAAGTCAAAGTAAGTCAGTTTTACAGACATCTAATGAAGGAAGAGGTTATCAAAACCAAGAAGCAGATTAATGAGCATTCTATTTACATAATGCTACAACATGAGTAAAGATAATGTATGCTCTGGATATCTAGAGGAAGTGCCTGACAAGGCTAACATTGCTGACGAATAAAGACTTGTTCTGACTATGGGATTGTTCAGATTCCTTGACTTAACCATTATGGGAGTAACAGCTGGACTCATTTGACTTAAAAAGTTGACTTAATAATATAAATTTCTGAGCTTTTTTCCCCCTTGTAACATCCCTAAAATAAGCATAATAGAGCATGTTTTTTTCCATGAAGAGTATTTCCTCTCACTATGTGTTAATGGGCATAATGGATAATACTGTTAACTCGATGGTACTTGAAATCATATGAAAGTAAATGTCTGGCATTTCTGTGATTTTCTAGATTAGGTTAACTGAGACAGTAAGACCCTTTTTATTTTGTATTAATTACAGTTTATTCACTTTGTATCCCCCCATAAGCTCCTCCCTCCTCTCCTCCCTGTCCCACCCTCCCTCCCTCTTATTTGCGCATGCCCCTCCCCAAGTCCACTGATAAGGGAGGTCCTCCTCTCCTTCCTTCTGATCTTAGTCTGTCAGATCACATCAGGAATGGCTGCATTGTCATCTTCTGTGGCCTGGTAAGGCTACTCTCCCCTCAGGGGGAGGTGATCAAAGAGCAGGCCTATCAGATTATATCAGAGACAGTTCCTCTTCCCATTACTATGTAACCCACTTGGACACTACACTGCCATGGACTACATCTGTGCAGGGGTTCTAGGTTATCTCCATGCATGATACTTGGTTGGAGTATGAGTCTCTGGGAAGACCCCTGTGTTCAAATGTTTTGTTTCTGTTGCTCTCCTTGTGGAGTTCCTGGCCTCTCCAGATCTTACTATTTTCCACTTCTTACATAAGATTCACTGCAAACTGCCCAACAGTTGGCCATAAGACTCAGTGTCTGCTTTGATAGTCTGCAGGGCAGAACCTTTCAGAGGCTCTCTGTGGCAACCCCTTTTAAAAGTAGGTGTCACCATGCTATGGGCCTCAGTCTCTTCATTGAGTCAGAAGAATAAAAATAATGGTCAACCGGTATCCCTCTCCTTTTGACTGAAGACACAATGTGAATTGAAGTCTGGAGCTCCTTTGCCATGCATTTTTCTACATGGATTATGCCCTCAAACTATAGGAACAAACAATTCTCCTTTTGTCAGGTGTTTAATAACAATGAATAAGTAGTCCTACAAATATAATAATGTTTTCATTAAATAAAGTTCTAAGTATTTACTCTGTTGATGTCACTGAGTAATATTTAACAAAATAAAATACTGTTATTAAACCTGCTTTCTTATAAGTAAACAATACTAGTTTTTAAAAGCCAAATAAGCCATTCAGCACATTTCTGAGCACTAGGTTTAGACAACATGCTTTACTTGTGTACCGCCTCCATTCTTGTTTCTTGTGAAATACAGAACACAGTGGTCATCAGAAACCAAGACTCCACTAGAGCTGAAGGTTGGGATCTGATGATGGATAACATCCTATAAAGAGATGAAAACATTTTCCAGTGGAATTTACAGAACTGCTTTTAATTTCATAAATTAGATACAAACATGCAAATATGGATTTTAAGAGTTGCAAGATTTATAATGATTTCAAAAATCCCCAAAGAGTCATCAGAAAAAAACAAAGAAGACTTGCTTTCTGTGTTCACAATGTTTACTGGGATAACATTGCAAGGATATAAAAACCGAATGTGCACAAGTGATTGTTGATGTAAAAGTCTCCGAAATCTTTGCCTCTCCTGCCATCACATTTATTGAGAAAATACACTATGAAAGTTTCTGTTTAAATGAGTCTGATATGGTAAGGTCAAAAATGTTCTCATAGTCCAAACCTTTCAAAACCAAGTTTCTTTTTTAAAGCCTCTCATTAAGTATTTAATTTAATTATGTTTCAGTGCTTGCGGCTAATAGTGCCTAAGCACATAGTTCTCTTTAATTTCATTAGCAGGCATTTATGAGTCCCTGCTGTGGGTGAATATGGAAGAAATATAAACTTTAGGGTATTTTTCTTTCTTATTAAGATAAAATGCAAAACAATTCATTGCAATTTTCAAGGTCAAAACAGAGCAAACTTTTAAAGCAACTTCTGGGAAGTATCCATCACCCTCTCCAACAGGAGGGATTAGTCCACATTTCTACAGCGAACATTCATCCAGGGGACATATTTTAATTTGAACACACACAAACATTTTCTGGAATATTAACTCTTGGGTTCTACAGAGAGCTCAAAAGCTAAGTTGTAAGCTAGCTGTGGAATAAACCTACATTAACTTTTTCTTTCTTTCTTTCTTTCTTTCTTTCTTTCTTTCTTTCTTTCTTTCTTTCTTTCTTTCTTTCTTTTTTTACTTTAAATCCTAATCATAACCCCTCCCTCATCTCTTTGTGCTCCCCCTCCCTCTTTCTTCCCCATATCCTCTTTCCCCTACCACTCAGAAAGGAGAGCCCCACCCCACCAACCCACCCCAGAACATTAAGTCCCATCAGGACTAACCACATCCTCTTCCACAGGGAACTGGCAAGGTAGCCCGTCAGGGAGAAGTAATCAAAAAGCACGCAACAAAGTCCATGTCAGAAACAACCTCCACTCGCCTTATGAGCGGACCCACACGATGATCAAGCTACCCATCAGCTATATATATATATGCAGGGGGTCTAGGTCCAGTTCATGCACAGTTCTTGTTTGGTGTTTCAGCCCCAGCAAACCCACATGAGCCCTCATTAGTTGGCTCTGTTGGTCTTCTTGTGGAGCTCCTGTCCCATCTGGGTCCTTCTATCTGTCTCTCCACTCTTCCACAAGGCTTCCTGTTCTCTATTGAATGTTTGGCTTGTGAGTCTCAGTATCTTTTTCAATCCACTGCTGGTTGGAGCCTCTCAGAGGACAGCTATGCTAGATTCGCATCTGAAAGCATAGCAGAGTGTTGTTAATAGTATCAGGGCTTAGTTCTCTCTCATGAGGTGGGTATCAGGTTGGACCAGGCACTCTTTGGACATTTCCTCAATTTCTGTTCTATCTTTATCCCTGCACATCTTGCAGATAGGGTAAATTTGGGGTCAAGGTTTTGTGGGTGGGTTGGTGTTCCCCTCTGTCCACTATGAGTCCTCCCTCTGATTCAGTCTCCATGACCCTCACTACTAGGAATCTCAGCTAGAGTAATCCCCACATCCTCCCCGGAACCTACCCTGTAGTAAGTCCCCAGCTTGTTTCAGAGATGCTCCTGCCCTTGGTTTCTCTTCTCTCTGAAAGCCCTCTGTCCTCTTGTCTCCTCTTCCCCCTTTCCACATCTTATCCCAACCCTCATTTTCCTGCACACTCCCTCTCCTATCCTGTTTCCTTTCTTCAAAGACTTCTGTCTATTCCATTTCCCTTTCTGAAAGAAAATCAAGCATCTTCCCTTGGACCCTCCTTGTTACTTAGCATATTTAGGTCTGTGAATTGTAGTGTGTTTACCCTGTGCTGTAAGGCTTATATCTGCTTATAAGTGAGTACATGCCATATGTGCCTTTCTAAGTTACTTCACTCAGGATGATCTTTTCTAGTTCCATCCATTTGCCTGAAAATTTCATGATTTCCTTGTTTTTAATAACTGAGTAGTATTCCATTGTGTAAATATGCCATATTTTCTTTATCCATTCTTCAGTTGATGGACATCTGGATTGTTTCCAGAGTTTGGCTATTAAGAGTAAAGCTGCTATCAACACAATTGAGAAAATGTCCTTTTAGAGTTTCTTTTATCCAGAATTTTATTTTTATTTTTTAAATTATTTACAATTTATTCACTTTGTATCCAATCTGTAGGCCCCTTCCTCAGCCCCTCCCAATCCTCCTCTCCCTCGATGTTCTCCTCCCCTACCCCTTCCCCTGACCACTGACAGGAGAGGCCCTCCTTCCCTTTCATCTGACCTAGCTTATCAGGTCTCATCAGGACTGGCTGCACTGTCTTCCTCTGTGGCTTATTTAGGCTCCTCCCAGGATAAACATACTAAAATCTGAACACCTAAAGAAGCTTAGCAAGAAGAAGGACCCTCGATAAGATGTTCAATCCTCATTCAGAAAGGCAAAAGAGATAGACATCAGAAGAGGGAGAAAACAGGGAATAGGACAGGAGTTTCTTAATTCTGTGTCTAGGATCTCAGTTGAAGGTATTCAAGATGTCCTGATGTAAGCAGAAAGGAGAATGAGCCTATCTTTCCCTGCAGTATTCATATACCCTCTAAGAATTGCATTAGTAGCTAATTGTCCTGATCTTGGGTTTTGATTGGGGGTGCGACTTTTTCATGATTATGGATGGTCCACATTCAATTCTTATAGGAAACTTCCTTTGCCCTCAATGGACTGTGAGATGTTTGACCTAAAAGAAAAGAACTCTATATATCTCCAGTAAAGATTCTATTGAAAAACCTGCCTTTTATAGGCAAGTAACTTACCCTTGGGAAACAAGAAGGAAGGAGGAAGATGAGCAAGCCTGCTACAGTAAAGACAATATCTTGAAGTAGTAACTAATCACTCAAACTCAGTGCTTTGTTCTCTTCTAGATGCCACTGTATAAGCACTTGGGGATTTAATTATTATGAGAGGCATCTCCCTCACATAATAAAGAGATGACAGAACTGATCCAGACCACAGAAACAGAACTTTTACACAATTCCTGCCTAACCTACTGTTCAACAAAAAGGGAAAAGAGAATGACATTCATGATATTTGTCTTTTTAATCTTCACTCTCATTCAAGCGCCAATATTTGCTTTAATGTGACAGACCTCTGCATTCAGTATATACCAGCCTAAGTGCCTTTGTAGTGTCACTTAAACTACATGAACATCAGTAAAAAGGGCTTATAATTTTCCCTACTCTTAATCCATTGTGTGAACTGAGCAATTGTCTATGAAGTGTATCACATAGGACTTGTTACCAAGTAGAAACTCACAAACCAGTGTTTCTATTGCCTTTGTTCTCAGTGTTGTTATTATGACCATCATTCCAGTGTCCAAAATGGTAGCTGGCTTGCCATCATTGTGAGTTAATTGGAACTTAGGGATGTCCTTGAATGTTTGCATTTTACCGTTTGCTTTTCAAGAAATGTTGACACAGAGGACCTCTGAAAGGCTCTGCCCTGCAGACTATCAATGCAGATGCTGAGACTTAAGGGCAACCTTAGGGCAGAATGCAGGGAATCTTATGAAAGAAGTGGGAAACAGTAAGATCTGGAGAGGTTGAGCATTTCTTTAAGTGTTTCTCTGCCATTCAATAATCCTCTACAGAGAGTTCTCTGTTTAGCTCTGTTCCCCATTTTTTAATTGCATCACTTAGTTTGCTGTTTTTCAGCTTCTTTAGTTCTTTATATATACTGGATATTAGTCCTCTGTCAGATAAAGGGTTGGTGAAGATTCTTTTCCAATCTGTAGGCAGTCGTTTGGTTTTGATGACAGTGTCCTTTGCTTTACAGGAGCTTTTCAGTTTCCTGAGGTCCCTTTTATTGATTGTTGCTCTTAGAGCCTGTGTTGTTGGTGTTCTGTTCAGGAAGTTGTCTCCTGTGCCAATGAGTTCTAGGGTTTTCCCCACTTTTTCTTCTAAATGATTTAATGTGTCTGGTTTTATGTTGCCCTTAGGGAAATGCAAATCAAAACAACCCTGAGATTTCACCTTACACCCATCAGAATGGCCAAGATGAAAAATTTAAGTGACAACACATGCTGGAGAGGTTGTGGAGAAAGGGGAACCCTTCTCCACTTCTGGTGGGAATGTTAACTTGTACAACCACTCTGGAAATCAATCTGGTGCTTTCTCAGACAACTAGGAATAGTGCTTCCTCAAGATCCAGCCATACCACTCCTAGGCATATATCCAAAAGAGGCTCAAGTACACAAAAAGGACATTTGCTCAACCATGTTTGCAGCAGCTGTATTTGTAATAGCCAGAACCTGGAAACAGCCCAGATGCCTCTCAACTGAAGAATGGATACAGAAACTGTGGTACATTTACACAATGGAGTATTACTCTGCAATAAAAAATAAGGAAATCATGAAATTTGCAGGTAAATGGTACGACCTAGAAAGGATCATCCTGAGTGAGCTGTCCCAGAAGTAGAGAGACACACATGGTATATACTCACTCATATAGACATATGACATAGGATAAACCTACTAAAATCTGTACATCTAAAGAAACTAATCGAGAGGACCCTGACGAAAACACTCAATCCCCATCCTGAAAGGCAAAGAGGATGGACATATGAAGAAAACAGGAATCTGCCACAGAGGGCCTCTGAAATGCTCTGCTCTGCAGGCTATCAAAGCAAATGCTTATGATCAACTGTTGGGCAGAGTGCATGGAATCTTATGTAAGAAGTGGGAAATAGGAAGATCTGGAGAGGCCAGGAACCCCACAAGGAGAGCAACAGAACCAGAAAATTTGAACACAGGGGTCTTCCCAGAGACTCATTCTCCAGCCAAGTACCAGACATGGAGATAACCTAGAACCCCTGCACAAATGTAGCCCACTGCAGTTTAGTGTCCAAGTGAGTTCCATAGTAATGGGAAGAGGGACTGCCTCTGACATAATATGATTGGCCTGTTCTTTGATCATCTCCCCACTGAGGGGGGAGCAGCCTTACTAGGCCATAGAAGATGACAATGCAGCCACTGCTGATGTGATCTGATAGGCTAAGATCAGAAGAAATGAGAAGAGGACCTCCCCTATCAGTGGACTTGGGGAGGGGCATGCATGCAGAGGGGGGAGGAAGGGAGGGGTTGGGATGGGAGGAGGGAGGGACCACAAGGGGGATACAAAGTGAATAAATTGTAATTAATAAAGAATTAAAAAATACATTGTATTATTATGACACACAGCATCTGTCTATGTAAAGGGGGATATTTTCAGATGTTTACACACACACACACACACACACACACACACACACACAGCAGTTTCAGGGCTCTTGTATTTTGACTCACTTATGCACTCATTTTACTAACATATATTAGCATATACTAACTTCTT
This sequence comes from Rhombomys opimus, assembly GCA_010120015.1. NCBI lineage: Eukaryota > Metazoa > Chordata > Mammalia > Rodentia > Muridae > Rhombomys > Rhombomys opimus. The sequence goes on along the minus strand of REGO01000261.1, from coordinate 2,444,334 downwards.
CGTGACTAGGTTGACCATACGCTCTAAGAAAAGGATTTCTCTGTATCTACCTGCATGCCACCAATTGTGAGAAAGTACTGAGAGGCTAAAACTTCCAAGAGTGTCCATTTTCCAGGGGGAGCTGTTATGCTGCAAAGTTTACTGAGTGCTGTGAAGGCTTTGAAAGTGTACCCTGGGGGCAAATATTGGGGCTTGCTGCAGGAGTCCTCAGGGGGGTAAAAAAAATCTCAAATATCACTCTCTGAAATTGAGCCAAAGCCCTGGCTGCCAGTGTGCTACTGCTTTTGCCTCCAGCTTGGTCTGGTTTTGACTAGTCCTCTTCACAGCTAAATAATGGGAATTGCCTATTTCTGAGATTTACTCCTTGATTGACATCTGATTTCTTCCTTAGGATTTGATTGACAATCTTCCCTGAGTCTTTCTTCAAATGATTCCCTAAGAAACTTTTGGGCTCACCCCAGCCTCATTTGTCTTCAGAAATATTTTCTCTCAACAAATTTAATTGGAAATATGGGACCACTTTTCAGTTAACATTTTCTAGATCTGTATGTCTAAGTATCCTTCACTGGAGAGCAAGAAGGCTTAGATTTCCTTCTTTACCCTTCGTTTCCAATATAAAATCTCCCAGAACAACATTGCTTACTAATTAAGGAATCCTATCATTCTATAATTACTGGCCTGCTAGACGTAATGGACTCCTCTAGGGTTCACACCTGGGAGGCTACTATTTTTTGAAGTTTACTTAACATTTTAATTGTTAATTGATGAAATTCAGCCAATTTTTATTCTTTCTCTTTATTCATTGTTGGTACATATTTTTATTTTAAAGAGTGAAGAGGTTATCATTTGACTGTTGATATTCAAACCATTTACAAATAATTGACTTTAGTTTTCCTCACAAAGCATGGATCTCTTGTGGAATGTTCTCCAAGTACCTCTCTGAACTCAGATAGATTAACAAGTCCTGGCATTGCTTACCCTACTTCCTCACAACGAAAAGGTAGTGTTGTGAGAAAATGTAGACTCCATAGGCATATTGATCAGGGTTCAAATATGAGTTTTAATATGGGTCTTAATAAATTATAGAATAAGTCCAAATGTGGGTCTTAATAAGTTATAGAAACTAGTGCGTCGCATAACCCTTGAATGTCTCACTTTAGTTAACACAAGTATATAATTCACCTTGCACAGATTCCTTGAATATTAAATGGTATCAAATGACCTCACACACAATTAAAATATATTTTTGATAATGTGAGTGTCTGCAAATACCAATGTAATTACTGTGGGAAAAGTGAGGTTTTCTTCGGTCTCATGGACTATGACCTCAAGTTTAAGACTTATTAAGATGCCAAATGTACAGATATAAATAAATACAGATTTATATTCTTGAGACTTATCTGCAGAAAAGCCTCAATTCAAAAGGTACCAAGAAACCTCAAGACTGTCCAAGCCTGTAACTGTGAGCTTATGTAGCTATGAAGTTGGTAGAAAATCCATGCTGTCTCTTGAACCTCTATATTGAACTAAGAAAGAAATCAGCTATAGAGCTTGAATTTCTCATCATGATTTGTACCTTCTATTTATATAATCCAGTGGTTGCTATGCTTGAAATTACAGTCCTGGAAGACTTGGGAATGATCTTGTTTGTCCCAATAATGCTGCTGCCAATCTCCAGTCCCAAGCCAGCTGTGTGGGGTTATATCACAGTTCCACATAAACTCACCTGTAGCTCTACCACCATACTAATACACTTTCTCACTCTTAGACGGGGAACTAAAAATAGCCTCTGGCTTCAATTTCTTGTTTGAAAAAGAAATAACAGAACAGAGAATAAGAACAAAAGTCAAGACAATTCTCCATTCTATCCAACTCTACAAAAATGCTTTTATAGGGAATACCATCCTTCCATTAGGCTCACCTGCTTACATCAAATTGTCTTACACATGTTGCTGGATTGCTTAGCTTTCATTATTTTTCTTGATGTCCTTCTATGCATGTTTCCTGCAGATTTAAGACTCCGTTTTAGTTTTACTGTATTTCAGGGAGGTGGCAATAGATCTTTCTGACACTAATTGATTAGAAAGAGCTCTGGTGAGACCTTCAACTTCTTAGAACGGTAGCTACTGAGAGACAGTGTTTCAATTTACGCACTTTCCAACACATTTCCCTTTCTTCTGTATGTAATCTCTTCCTGTGTGTTTTTCTCTGTCTCTGAGTCTCTCTCTATGTGTGTGTCACTATATAGCTCAAGCTAGCCTTGAATTTGGTATATAGTGTGTGTCACTATATAGCTCAAGCTAGCCTTGAATTTGGTATATCAGATCCTGGTGGATCTGAAATGTATAATACGTATCCCCAGTGTTGAGATCATAAGTATGGGCCACTCAGAGTTCAGATAGTATGTATGAAAATCCCCATGGATTCTGATATTGATGATCAAAGTAACTTATGCCCAAATAGAAACTTTTATGCCTTTACCATCTACAGTGTCCAATGCTCTCTTCTGACCACACTGCATTTTATTTTATTTTATACACACATTGCCACCTTCACAATAAACATTAAAACAGTGCCAAATGCCTTTTGTCTCTTCGACATCACAATAACATTTGACCATTGTTCAAAACGCTATGTGCATTAAAATAGTTTTCCAGAATTTTGCACAATATGATAAATGTAAACAATGCAAGCAATGTGAAGTTCTATATATGTATATTCATAATAACATGACAGTTTAATGTAGAACTATCATGGGTAATGCAGTGTGAAAATGTTACTGGTAGTGGTGTTAAGGTGATAGAATAAGTAATTTTACTTAAACATTTAATAAGAAATACCTGAATTTCTTCATTTTTCCATTAAGAGATGAAGTTAATAAAGAAGGAAGGAAGGATTTTTTTAAACGTTCTTGTAGCTTTCAAATTTTGAATGGTACATCATAAGAAACAGATACTCTGAAGTCATGGTTGAATTGGGTTGAGAAAACTCAAAAGAAGTCATACACTTGGTATATTTGGTGTTCAAATTTTCAGGGTTGTTTTATTACAGACATTTCTTTAGACATTATCTCAATCTTTGAAAAACAGATTTTATCTTTGGAAAGTACTAGGGTAAAGGTAATCAAAGGCTTGCAAATGCAAAAGATATAGGCTTTATATTTTCAGTGATTTCTTTACATCAATTTTCTTCTACAATTTTATGGCTGGGGTTTCTTATCTAAGCCAGAGCTAAGAGCATATTAAACTGAGATTATTCATAGGTATTTTGAATCCCATTTGACATTCAGAATTCTGATGATTTCTACTCTATCTGGAACACCATTTCTTTCTTTTAAAAAGTAAAATAAATACAGTAAAATTCAGTCTCATAGAAGAGAAAAGAAAAGGATAGTGGGCATCTAAAAATAATAATTGTGGTCATTAAGATACCTGTTGTGATATGACACTTGGAAATTGTATGAAATTTTCTCTCTAGAAATTTAAAGTAAAATGTGGCAAGGAAGGTCAGCAAGTAAGCCTCTGAGGCTGCGATTCTCTCATTTCCACACATGGGTGAAACTTTGGCCAGTTACAATGGCAAGGAAGCCATAATAGGAAGCATGGTACTAGAAACTGAATGTCAAAATGAGCCACAGTTCACAATTTCAGTAGTAATAGTAATAATAACAATAATAATAATAATTAATAATAATAAATATTTACAAACATGCCCATCGCAGATATGTCTGCCTAGCCCATAAAACTGAGCAGGAAGGGTGTATCATATTTGTTTATTATGCCATTTATAATATGAGTTTGTGTTTGTCGGTGGGTGTACATGTTATAGCACATTCAGAATGCATGTGGAGGACAGAGGACAGCCTGCAAACTATGCCTCATCTTCTTCTTTCGAGATAGAGTCTCTTGTTAGTTACTGCTCTGTGTGACAGGATAGCTGCCTAGCAATCTCAAGAGTCTCTTGTATCTTCCTCCCATCTGCCTATAGAAGCACTCTGGAATTAATGATGCCCATGCTAAGGTATCCAGTTTGATATGGATTCTGAGATCAGAAATGAAATCACCAGGTTTGTAGGTCAATAATTTTATCCACTGAGCCATTGATCCATCCTAATTTTTTTCCTATTAAGTTTAATGACCTAATCATATAAAAGAACTTCTCTAGTTTGTAGCTTAGGAGTACACACGCAGAGTTTAATGAGAGCAAGCTGACAAAGTAGTCTGATTCTTATGAAGCCATTAGCATGGCTCCTACCTTTCTTTCAGTTCATCTTCTTTAGGGGTCCCTACAACATAAGGGGAGCAAATAGAAATGTCTCCAGAGATCTCATGCCTTGTTTAGCTACCTTATAGGGTATAGATAATATCTGAATGGTTTTATCATTCCAGATACAATATGCAAAATTCAGACCTTTGTATCAAGATTCTGATACACCCATAACAATGGAAACTCATATAATTAAGTATTGTTTTCTATCTATTTTTCGTAGATAAATTGTTTCCTGGGATCCAGTAAAGCAATTTAAAGCTTTGTTTAAATGATAAACAAATGGTTCTCAAATAAAATTCATTTTTTCACAGACGTTTCTGGTGAGGGTGCTTTGGGAGATTCTTGATTCCTACATCTTGAAAGATGTTCTTGGCATTTACTGAGAAAAGATAAAAACATATCAAAATGCAGAGTGCATCATTCCTGCAAGAAATTTTTTCATTTGTGTTTTATTTTATTGTATATTTGGTATTTGGTTCTTTTCTGAGCCAGACTACCAATGGAGTCCAGGTTAAGAAGCCAGGTCTAGGGCTGGAGAGATGGCTCAGAGGATAAGAGCACTGGCTGCTTTTCTAGAAGTTCTGAGTTCAATTCCCAGCAAACACATGGTGGCTCACAACTATCTACAGTAAGATCTGGTGCCCTCTTCTGGCCTGCAGGAACACATGCGGGCAGCACAATGTATACGTAATAAATAAGTAAATCTTAAAATAAAAATTAAAAAAAAATCTTTAAAAAAGAGAGAGAGAGAGAGAGAGAGAGAGAGAGAGAGAGAGAGAAACCTGGTCTACAGGCTGGGATAATGGCTCAGCAGTTAAGAACACAGAGTTCTGTTGATGAAGACCTGCATGGTTTCCAGCATCCACATCACATGGTTCCTTACTGCCTGAAACTCCAGCTTTAAGTGACCTAACACGTTCTAGATTCTTTGAGCACCTGCACTCAGTAGCACATTGTTCACATTCTCCCATTTAGACATGTGCATATACACATGATTAAAAAAAAAACTTTCAAAATAGAAAAAGATACATGGTTTAGATTTTTTTTCTCCTTAATGGTGACTCATGAGACACATCATCATCATGTGGGAGCACAGAAGAGCTAGAGGCTTGTTTTGTCCCGGTCCCCATCTCAGATCAGAATCTGTACTTGATAAGCTTTTGGGGGATTTTATCTTTTTATCATTAGAGAAATTCCAGTTATGGTGCTCATCCTTCACCCTTATTGATTCAGAGCATTGTTAGAGCGGTTTCAGATGAAGCAAGAGTTTCCTCTGTGTTGTCACGTCCTGGGAGAACTCACTGACACAAGTGGCTCTATCAGCAGTATTTTTTTAAAGTGAGTCTATGGTTGATGTTTCCAGTTCTGTGTAATTCATGGTGTGAAGAACTTGAGTTAGTGAACATATGCCGTCAGATGCTGAGGAGAATGCAGATTATGTCTTGTTCTAGGACACTCTCACACCACTTTCATTCTCTAATGCATCTTGAAAGTGAAAAAAGTCACAGATTCATAAAAGCAAGCAAAACAACAATAAATCACAAAAGAGAAATTGAAAACGGGCTATGGAACTGAACAGAGAATTCTTAAAAGAAGAAATAGAAATGTTTAGGGAACACTATAAAAATAGTCAACATTCCTCGCCAAATAGGAAATGTAAATTAAAACTGCTTTATGATCTCATTTTGAACCATTTAGAATGGCCGCTATCCAGAAAACATATGACCGCAAATAACTGTATAGCTATCAGGAAAGGGGGACCTCTATACACTGGTGGTGGCCTGGTAAAAGAGTGCAGTTAATTTGAAAAGCAGGCTGGAGGTCACTCAAAAAATGGTAAGTTAACTATTATATGACTCAGCTGTACCACTCTGGGAAACGTACTCAAAGAACTCCACAATTAACTACGAAGCTACTTTTCTATATCTTACTACATAGGGTCTTTTCTACACCCTGTTACAAATGTATTTGTTGCCCTAGACACAATAGCTAGAAAGTACAATTAATCTAGTTGTCTCTCACCTGATGAGTGGGTAACAGAAATGCGGTACAGTTACATTATACAATTTTGTTTACTGTAAAGGAAAAGGAAATTATGAAATGTAAAGGTTAAATGGATAGAACTGAGAAAATTTATGCTAAATAAAGTAACACATGCCCAGAAGACCATGTTGCATGGTTATATATACATATATATTATATTACATTATAGAATCCATATTTCATATTTATATATAGTATAAGTAATATAGTATACATACATATAGTATTACATATGGTATACAAATATGTATGCATATTTGTTTGAGACTATAATGTAATTACATCACTGTTCCTACCCCTTTCCTTCTTCCAAAACTTCATATGTACCCCTGTTTGCTCTCTTTCAGTTTCATGGCAACTAAAGAATACTAACAGAAATATTCTTCCCCTAGAAAGAGCATGCCAAATGGTCTTGAATGCATATATGTACAAATAACATACAAATAACACTATATAGACTAATGTGAAGATTATATTGTGTATTTAAGATTTTTTATGTGTGTATATCTACAAGAGAACACTAGGAGAAGAATGCTCTCATCAGTGAGGGAATGAAGGATTCAGGGCTTGAGAGGACATTGGAGAAATGTAGTCATAAATCATATGGTAACCTGTTATCTTGTAACCAAATTAAAAAAATACATAATTGAAAACAGCAAAAGTAATTAAAAGTGAGATAATCTACCTGAGGTAATACTTCTCTTAGAAACCATGTGTTACTTTAAAAAAAAAAAAAAGACAGTATCAGCTGTAGGATATCTCCTTATAAGGTGGTCAGAGATGGTCTGGCACACTTCAGACCAGCTCATCTTTGCTGTCAGATACAGAGAAATCAAGCTGGCACTAAGTTGGAAAAATCTCTTCCTGCTTCCTAGATTTCATAGTGCCAGAAGCTGTCATGTAAACTGATAGGGTCGGAAATGCATCTGTGTTCATTCTCAGATGTGAGCCCTTTGCGCTTTTATAACAATTTGCCAGGTAAGACATGCCCACTTTTGTAAAAGTGCCATGACTGTTACTGAGGTAATCATCTGCTCTCTGATTGGATTTCAGGTCTGCTCTGTAGGAAAGAACCTATGTTTAGTACTGCAAACCTGGTTGAAAACACAGGACTGGGGAAGTCAGAGATCCTAGAGCACATCTTAATACTGAGTTTAGATGAACTCTCACTGTGACAAACTGCTTGGTAATATCTGTATTTAAACTCACAAACTTTCCTCTCAGCCTAAATCAGAAAGCCCCCCCCCTTTTCATAATGAACAATGAATGCAAAACCGCAAAGCTAATCAAGGTGCTGAGAACACATGGCGTATCTATTCAATCTAAACAAAACTGTCATACCACTGTCTCTAAGAATCAGGAAACACCAGAGAAGAGGAGTCAAGAAAAATTGTAGAAGCTGAAAAATGTAGGTGTCTATAAACTAACATCATCTAGGTGTGCCACAGTTACTGTAGCCATGAAATACAAGAACCTGTGTTTAATTCACTGATCCAAAACAATACTGGCTAAATCAACAACCAGTTATTGATGGGGGAGGAGATCTGTCTTTCAGCTAAACTATAGACTATTGATAGATTCTGGGAGATAGTCATTATCTTCATTTTTGTACTCTCTGGTGAGCCCACCAAGCTCCAATCAATACTAACAAGTCTACCGTCACACAGTCAGCTTTGGTTCCTGGATCACAAAACAAAACAAGACACTAATACTGGAAAATAATTTGTAGCAAAGAAAGGTGATAAAGATTAGCATGAGTAGGTGAGAGATAAAGGATGATGTGGTTGAGAGTAAGTAGCATGAATTGTATATGTATGAAATTGTGCAAGAACGAATTTCATTTAAAAACAAAAACAGTGACATGAAATTATTATGATGCTCAGTAGATAAAGGTGCTTGCTATTTTGCTTATGAACTGAGTTTAAAATGTCTGAAATTCATAGATGGGAAGGAGAGAACTGAGTACTATAAGTTCTCCTGACCTAAACTAGCACCTTGGACACTCACCCACACCAACAGGCACACAAGCGGGAACACACACACACACACACACACACACACACACACACACCAAATAAACAAAAATAAAAATATATATTGAATTGTCTTAAAATTTATCTATCAAAGTCACAATTTATGTTGTAGAAAGTTAATCTGATAGATTGTAAATATAGTAAGAGAAATAATTTCAGTGCATGCATGCAACAAACAATTTGTATGTAATGAACATATAAAAAAACTGAAAAAAAAAGGATTCAAAAGCCAAAAATCATCATCATTAAAGCTAAAACCATGAACACTGGCCTCACAGAAGGTGTTTGAATGGATAAGAAATACACGAAAAAGTTCATATTGGAAGAAAAAGCCAATTCAAACCCATATCAGATATCAGTGTAAATCATTTATGATGACTAATTTATAAGCAGTGGTTTACAAAAAGTATGCCAGAGGCAAAGAGCAACTACATGATGGGGGCTACAGTTCAGTTATAGAGCGTTGCCTAAGGGAAAGAAAAAGCAAGAAAAATTCAGTTTTGTGATTGAGTGAACAATTTGATAAGGCCACCTTAAAAAATTATGCTATGTACTATGCTAATGAGCTTTCAATGGACATAATATTTATAATTATTAAAGTGAAGTGACCATCTCCTAATCTGAGAGCATTAGGAACCTCAGCAATTCCAAAACTGAAAGCTTTCACTCCAATAATGGGTAAAAGTAAGAATACTGCTATAAGTATATCAAGAATTTTCCTTTTTCTAGCTCATCATTTTGACTTCGTTGCTTTGCACTGTGCCTGACATCCTAGAGAGTTGGTCAGTAAATATTTGTTGAATAAATTAATAATTGAATAAGTGAATGAAAGTATCACCTCAGGAAAGAAATGACGAATTAACATTTATTGAATATCAAGTACCATCCTCATGCTAGGGACTTCATGTATCCAAGCAGTTTAATAGTCATGGCACACTGTACACAGGAGAGATGGTTATGTTTATCTCAAAGCTTAAATAAAATATGAAACCTAAAGATTATGAAGGCATTCCAAGGTCATGGGGCTTCTTGGCAGGAGCCAGAACCAAGACCTGATCTGTGGCAGCTTGGCAAGACTACCTTGGGCACCCCCCTTCTGAGAGCAGCAGGACAGTGATGATCCTGGGAACTGTTCCATGCAGGCCCATCTGGCCAGGCTCTCCTCAGTTAAATGCCTGTTCAGGCTCCTCCTACCAACAAGGCTAGCTGTCTCCTTATCACTTACTTATGATTTTAGTAAGGAATTTTCCTGTTGATAACACCCTGAGTAAGGTATGATGGAGGCAGAGAAATTAAGCACTTCCTTCCAAACTTGCACTTATGTGTCTCCTTATGAGGCAAAAAAAAAATGATTTTAAAAAAGCAAAACTAACAACAACAACAAGAAAAAAACTAGTTATCGCTTGGAAATAAATAAGTCTTGAATTTGACAAGAGTAAATGGAGTTGAAAATTGCTTAGGACTCATTGAATCCCTCTGATCTCTTCCCTTCCTTTTCCTCTCTATTTTTTCTTCTATTTTCCATCCTCTTGACTCCTCTTTTTTCAGACAAGAATTATCTCCTAGCTAGAATCTACATCGAATCATTGCATGATTCCCAACAACCTGAAGTTTTCAACTTACATTCTATTTATTTATTTATTTATTTATTTATTTGTCTGTTTATCAAGGCAGGATGTCACTATGGAGCCCTGGCTAACCTCAGCCCTTTTTGTAGACCAGACTGGCCTTAATCAAACGCACAGAAATGCCTGTGCCTCCCACATACTGGGATTAAAAGGTTGTGCCCCTGTGACCAACAAGAATCCTCAGCTGCTAACTGGGTTGAGATTTAAATAAAGCCATTGCTTGGAAGTTTAAAGTCAATAGACTCTCAGTTTCCCTTGTTCTCTACTTATCTTTTCTTTAACTACTGTGTTCACCAGAGAAATAAACCAATCAAATTGTCTTTCTTTCTTTCGTTTCTTCTTTCTTTCTGTCTTTCATCTATGCAGCCATGCATTCATTTATTTATAGCAATTTGCTGTGTGTATGTGAGTAAAAGAGAGAGGCTGAGAGAAGCTTTGAAAGACTTTAGGTAGAATCAACATCTTCTAAACCCTGATAAATGAAATGAAGTCACTATTTCTTCATTCAGCACAGAAAGTTATTAGAAAAAAATATTAATAAAAGAAACATGCAGTCTAACAGTGACTATGAAGACACATGTAATTACATACGAATCAAAAAAGATAACTCTAATAGAGGTTATATAAATAATTCTAATATTTATTCACATAAATATATTTAAGTGATGGTGTCATGATAAAATATTCCCCTTTATACAAAGAATATATGCCATTAGTGTTTCAATGATAGTATGAGAGGTTGCTAAATTGAAGTCGTGCCTTTCAGTTTTGGCAGATGATATTGTACCGAACTGGATTTGTGCTTTTCACAAATTTCCCTCACTTGGTTTTCCTAAAGTTTTGTCATTGTGAGTAAAACAGATACCAATTCAAGTAGCATAGAATAGAGCTATAATTTATGTGAGAGTAAGTCATAATTATCTTTATCATAATTATCATCACCATTTCTTTGCCAGGACAATTAAACACATTGTACTTTTGTTTCCTCTTTAGTCCTAAAGTTTAGTGCAACAATAGCAGTGAGCCTATGCTTTTGGGAATACATTAAATATAATAAGGATGAGTTATATTCAAGTTAATATCTAATCACCATAGCTGAACGTCTTCTGCTCTATAAAAACTGTCTTTCTTTTGTGTATAGTGTTTCCAGATTTTATTTTTCTTTTTAAAAAATAGTTCTACAAGGAAATGTCTCTAGTTTCTGTGGCCAATAATTTTTAAGCATAGTGTAAGTTCTATTGTTTATATCTATGTGAATCCTGCACTAAATAATTGAGCATCAGAAAAATGGCTTATCACCATATAAACTAATATATTTTCTCTTTCTATAGGCTATTCATTAATCACAAGATTGACTGGTTCCTTTGGCCTTGATATCTAGGAAGCTCAGAGCTAGATTTACTGCTAAAGTCACTGTATTAATTTTTTAAGGATATGTTTTCCTTCCATTTCAATGCTATTTTTCTTTATGCCTGTTATTTTCTCATATGCCACTTCAAATCAGCCTTGGGAATGGATGGAATATAAATGAATATATTAGCAAGTCCCAGCATAAATAAATGGGAAATGAGAGAGAATAATGTGGAAATTGTGAGATCCAAACGGATAATTCATCCTGTGTAAATTACAATCAGCAAATATAACCAGTGCCCCAGAAGAAATGTGTTGTCCTCAAACAATGATTTGAAAGTAGAAACAGAGAGGATTTTTTGGCAGTTATTGAGAGGTGAAGGGAAGAATATGCTTCAATAATCTATATTAAAAAACACTGGAAATCATTATGACATTATGATGGCAGATTTTACTTATATCACTAACCTGCATCAAAAATTTGGCTGGTGATGCCATATTTTGACCAAGTGAGAAAATATCTACATACTGAGATGAAATGAAAATTGGTCCAACTATTTTGCAAGGCAATTTAGCAATATTTGTTAACATTTCAATGGACTTGTTTGTGACTGAGACATATTTTAAAATCTGTACAATACACTCATAAATTCAAGTGTAAAAGATGGTCATGCAATATTTTTATGTGAGAACTTGTAATAACAAAAATTATAGGACAAATAAATAATACATACATAAATGAATACAAATATGGATTAATACATTCATATATACACACATATGTATTCATATAGACTAATGTTTTCAATATATTTATGAATATATTTGTATATGTATATATGCATATATGTATTCAATATATGTATATATGGAGCTTAGTAAAGTGAATGGAACAATCTCTAGTGCATGGGGTAGAAAATTGTGTGAAAACTTTAATTTTGTAAGAAAACATTCTTCTACATAGATGTATGGAGACTAAGATCATGATGAAGAAAGAGATAAATAGTGGAATTAAATATGTATAATACATATATAATATTCTTCACAGTTAAGCTTTTGGTGACAGGCAAGAGGCATTTATAGGATGGCCTTTCTGTATAATCAATTTCCCTTCTGAAACATTTAGAAACATTCCTAAGTATCTATAATTTGCATAACTGCTATAACAAAAATCAGTTTTAGAAACAAGCTTATAAAAGCAATGTACTCTAAAATGCCAAGAGGAGCCACCTAATATTATTTCCTAACATTTCCAGGGCAGGGGGTTAATTGGTAATGAGAGTTGGCAGCATAATTATGTAACTTAAAAAAAAAGACAATATGAAGTACAGAAGAAAGTACATTTATTACAGCCTAGACACTGAGCTCAACAAGGAATGTAGAAAAGGGATTTTTGACAGAACTGACAGATTTTTGGTTGTTCATTGGGAATGCAGCCTGAATACAGCTGATCTCACTTGAATAAAGAATGTTTGTCATGATTTCAATAAATCTGATCCCCAAAATATTACTTGTGAAAGTATCCAAAAACTATGGGATGTTTCACTTCTTCTATTGTCAACTCTCTCTTTCCCCTTCTCTTTCTTCCTGGTTTTTTGTTTGTTTGTTTTGTTTTGTTCTCTTTCTTCATCTCCTCCTGCTTGTTTCCTTTCCTCTTCCTTCCTTACATATTCTCCCAAATTATCACATGTTAAAACTTCCCAGGACTGCACAATGGAGAGAGAGAAAGAGGGAGAGATGGTTCTTTGTGTGAGTGTGGGCCATATTAGGTCTGGGATCATTAAAAAAGTAGGTAAAAGTCACTTCCAAAAGGCAAAATGTCTATTTTAGGAATATGTGTTTAAATACTATAAAGAATACACATTGACACATACTGAGTTTTTGGAGCATTAGCCTGTATAAATTTTAGTATTTGAGAATGAGATGGTTATCTGAATATTTATATAGTATTTACTCAAAGGATAATGTCTGCCTGAAAATAACTGATATTATTTGAAGCTATGTAAGCAGAAATTCAAACTCTTGTTCTCTAACCTGTTTATCATATAAGTTAAGCTTTCCCAGAACTGGGTTAGGATACCAATAAACATTGGAGTGATTTTAAAAAGTCTATAATTAAGCCTTCTCTTAGATGTGGAAATTAATCTGAGGTTCCTACTCTAGAAAAAACAATCGATTAACATAGAATAGAAACTTGTCTTTTGGTACTAAGAATGTTTTGCTGCATTGCATTTTCTTTTCTTTCAAAAAACTGAAATATTAGATCCTCAAAGTTGTCTGTTTTATTTTGCATGTATTTTTTTTTTAAACCTGCTTTGATAGTCTGCAGGGCAGAGCCTTTCAGAGGTCCTCTGTGGCAGGCTCCTAACTTGTTCCCTATTTTCTCCTTCTTCTGATATCCATCCTCTTTGCCTTTCTGGATGGGGTTTGAGCATTTTAGCCAGAGTCATCTCTCTATATTAATTTCTTTATGTGTACATATTGTATTATGTTTATCCTATATTATATGTCTATATGAGTGAGTATATACCGTGTGTGTCTTTCTACTTCAGGGAGAGCTCACTCAGGATGATCTTTTCCAATTCCCACCATTTACCTGCAATTTTAATTTTTTCCTTGTTTTTTTATTGCTGAGTAATATTCCATTGTGTATATGTACCATACTTTCTGTATCCATTCCTCAGTTGATGGGAACCTTTGGGCAGAATGCAGGGAATCTTATGAAAGAAGTGGAAAATAGTAAGATCTGGAGAGGACAGAAGCTCCACAAGGAGAACAACAGAACCAAAAATTCTGAGCACAGGGGTCTTCCCGGAGACTCATACTCCAACCAAGTACCAGGCATGGAGATAACCTAGAACCCCTGCACAGATTTAACCCATAAGAGCTCAGTCTCCAAGTGGGTTCCATAGTAATCGGAACAGGGACTGTCTCTGACATGAACTGATTGGCCTGCTATTTGATCACCTCCCCCTGAGGGGGGAGCACCCTTACCAGGCCACAAAAAAAGATAATACAGACACTCCTGATGAGACCTAATAGACTAAGATCAGAAGGAAGGAAAAGAAGACTTTTCCTATCAGTAAACTTGGGGAGGGGCAAGCATGAAGAAGGGGGAGAAACGGAGAGGATGGGAGGGGAGCAGGGAGGGAGCTACAGGGGGGGATACAAAGTGAATAAAGTGTAATTAATAAAAATAATTTTAAAAATTCACCATAAAATTTTTTTTTAATTTTTTATTTAACTTTTATTAAATACACTTTATTCCTTTTGTATCCCCCCATAAGTCCCTCCCTCCTCCCCTCCCGGTCCCACCCTCCCCCCCTTTCTGCATGAATGCCTCTCCCCAAGTCCACTGATAGGGGAGGTCCTCCTCTCCTTCTTTCTGATTTTTTTTTTTTTTTTTTGTTCTTCTCAATGCAGTTTATTCAGGAACCTTGGACAATCTTCTGACCCTGGGGAAAGCGGGCCCACAGCTTAAAATAGCCTCTGGGTAGCCAACCCCAGCGTGCCTCGTGGGCAATGCAAATAGGTCCACATACACGGAAGCAAGCCAGATCCTCAGCCTTAGCCAAATATGGAGTTGTTTGTGACAGAGAGCACTCACCATCGGGAAGGTGGAAGGTGGAAACCAGCTCCATCTTTAAGGCGCGGTATTACGCAGCTCTCTACAGTTCCCTCTTTTTGTTTTAGACGCATCAGGCAAGAGTAGAGGTCTGATCTCTGATATTAGAAATATATTGGGACTTTGTACCAATGTTCATTTAGGTGTCATCCACCCAAAGAGCATCAGACCCGTCCGATACCTTTTTCTCAGAGGCGGGACCTGGGGCATCAACCCACATGCAATCAGACATGCTCTTCTCTGGGTCGAGAGCGGCTGACCCTGAGTGCAGTGCTTAGCCTCGCATCCTGAGCGTAACATTTTAGCTTTTTATGGTAGCCAACCATGCTTGGGGATACTGTCCTGCTTCAATGGCTGTAAAGGCCTGAATGATCATGGCTGCATTACACTGTTGTGAGACTCTAACCTTGCATATACACCACAGGCAAACCAAGGCGACCAACACCAGAAGGCCTGCTAATGCTCCCATGCCCGCCCATTCCTTCAGATGATTCATGGCTGCAGCAATCCATGATGATACTCCTGTGGCTACTCCTGAGTCCACTCTGGTAGAATTTGCCGTAACAATGGCCACTCTCAGCTGCTCCATCATAGTATTGAATTCTTCAGTCCAATTACCTAAAATATAGCTAGACAATTGTTTAGACAGATTTGCAGCACGGGAAACATTCTCATATTGTATGCTAGTGACACAAAGTCCAGCATACTTCCATTGACAGCCAAGTTGAGCGATTTGCCATAGGGTATCAATTTGCTCCTGCATGAGGTCAGTCCTCTGATTGAACACCATCAAGTCTCCTTTTAGTTGAGCATTAATTCCTTTTTTTTTACATCTAGAGCATGAGCTACATTGGCTAAAAGATTATTTAGGATCTGAGCAGTCTGCACAGTATGACTCATGGCTAATGCCGCGGTGGTAGCTCCAACAGCTGCCAATGAGATGGCAGTAACAATGGCGGCTGTAATTCCAAGATCCCTTTTCGGTCTGAAGAGAGTCATAGCATCAACAGGCACAGGCACCCAGCAAGGCATGCGAGTAACCAGGGCATAGCTAACTTCACTCGCATTCCAGCATTGGGCAAAAAAGCAAGTATCATTACCACAATTACTTGGCTCTATCTGGCTAACAATGAATAGAAATGGGGGATATAAACACACAGGTGTGGGCTTATAGGAAATATTATGAGAAGCCTTAACCCCCTCGTTGGAACATCCTGCATCAGTTCTAGAACTAGCAGTGGTGGTTTCCGAAGTCTGAGTAGGTTCAGGAGACCATTGCCCCCAGGGGTGAGACGTGCTCCATGTAAATTGACTAACTCCATGTTTTCCTCCACTTTAGAAAGTCATTTAAGGTTCTTAAATTATCTTTTTTTAAAAAATTTTTCATCGATTACACTTTATTCATTCTGCATTCCCCCATAAGCCCCACCATAAAAATTTTAAGTCAGAATAAAATAATTACCCATTGAAAAAAAAAAACTGACTTAAAATAATGTTTTAATTGCATTAGTAAACATCATTTATGATAATATGGCCAATGTTTTTTGTAAGACAATAATATTATGATTATTCAAACTCAGTTACATGACTATGCACCCATATTGTTTAATAAATCACATTGGGATCATTGGGTTCTTTGTTTTTAGAAGGTAGAATGATTCAATTTCTTTTTATGAACCTTTGAAATCTTCCTTCGCTCTTACTCATGAAAAGAACTTATGAGATCTGCTTAGCTTGTGCCTTAGTCCATTGGTGTGGTGGTTTCATTAACAGGGTCATTTGTTCAATTCAACAGAATCCCCTTTGTAGCACACACAGAACACATTTGTACCTCCATATGTACCACATCCATCTAATGCTTAATGCTTCTGACATATACAAATAAGGTCTGTTTTAAAAAAAAATTTACAGATGAGATTAAACCATATCATGCACTTTGTTATAAGAAAGGTGATGTGAAATTGTTAGTCCTAACATAAAGTCCTTATTGTACTTCTGAGGTCAAGGGGGACAATTTGTTAACTGGTTGATCTTTTGCTTCCACAGTTACTTAAACTAATTAGTCTAATGTAACCAGAGCAGAGATCGGTGGGAAGCATTTTACTATGTCGAAAATTGTACATGGAGATAGATCCAACACCCTACTTTATTTTTTCATCTGCTGTTATCTTTGCATGAATAGCTTTGGAATATTTAGGTGTTCTTTACATTGCAAACTATTGGAAAATTTACTGATATAGACTTGCAGTTTATTGCAGCAAACCTATCTTCTCTCCATTTGGGGCTAGAGGAAGATTTCATATCTTTTTATTGTTGTTGTTATCGTTAATTGCAATAATGGCAAAAGACAAACTTTGGTTTTCATGAAATTAAACACCCTTCTACTTGTGGATCAAGATGCAAGCTCTAAACTATTTTTTGCTGCTGTTAACACTTTTATGAGTTGCTTTGGTCATGGTATTTTGTCACAGCTATAGAAACCCTAATTAATATATTTGGGTTTCTTGACCAGTTGCTTACTGCACAATCAATTTACACATTTAAAATATTTCCCGACATGTTTGTAAAAGGAAGTCCATCCCTTTGTGAGTCCACTTGATTTCTGCTATAAGTATAAAGATCAAATTGGCACTACAACATGAGCTTTATTGTGAATGAATTAGGGTTGACAAAGGGCCCCGCATATCATCTGTTCTTTGCAAGCGATTTGGCTTAAGATGATAGTGTAACAGCACGGTCTCATGCTTTGTACATCATCGTTAACTACATTGACCCCTGCATTGTCAGGGTTCTAGGTTGTCTCTATGAATAGTCTTTGGTTGGAGTATGAGTCTCTGGGAAGTTCCCTGTGTTCAAATTTTCTTGTTCTGTTGTTCTCCTTGTGGAGTTCCTGTC
>REGO01000261.1:2396441-2424204 GCA_010120015.1 Rhombomys opimus | reverse complement strand
AAAAAAAAAAAAAAAAAAAAAAAAAAAAAAAAAAAAAAAAAAAAAAAAGAAAGAAAAGAAAAGAAAAGAAAATCAGGTTATCATGGCTTCACCAGCAACCCCAAAAATCAATGGATATTTTAATTCATTGGAAACATAGGAAAGTGATATTTAAGCTAGGCTTATCCAGTTATTAAAGGCACATAAAGAGGAAACAAAAAGATCTCTGAAAGAAATAGCCACATTAATAGTGGCAAAGAAAGAGGAAACAAACAAAGCTTTCAGATATATGCATGCAAATAGAGCCAAACAGAAACATGGGTAGTGGCACATACAGGGGAAATGAACAAAAAAATAGAGGGCATCATGGAAAGACAAGAATCCACATTCAAACAGATGAAGGAAATGGTGCAAGACATGAGAACAGAATTAGAATCAATAAAGAAACACAAATATAGAAAACCCTGGAGCTGGAGAACTTAGAGAAAAGATCAGGAACCACAAAGGTAAGCATCACCAATAGAATACAAGAGATGGAAGAGAAAATCTCAGATGCTGAAGATAGACTTGCAGAAATGGATACGTCTCTCAAAGAAAATGTAAAATCGGAAAAGTTCCAAACACAAAGTATCCAAGAAATCAAAGATGCCAAGAAAAGACAAAATCTAAGAATAGGAATAGATGAAAAATAAGATTGTAAGCTCCAAGGTCCAGAAAATATTTTCAAAAAAAATATAGAAGAAAATTCTCCCAACTTAAAGAAAAAGATGTCCATAAATATAAAAGAGGCCTACAGAACACCAAATAGACTAGACCAGAAAAGTAACTCCTAATGTCACATCATGGTCAAAACACTAAACCTACAGAACACAGAAAAAATACTAAAAGCAGCAAGGGAAAAAGGCAAAGTAACAAGTAAAGGTAAACCTATCAGAATTACACCAGACTTCTCTATAGAAATTATGAAAGCCATAATTAAAAAGAAATGAGGAGGGGCACCTCATTCTCATCAAAGAAAAATCCACCAGGAGGACATCACATTCCTGATCATCTATGCCCCAAATACAAGAGCGCCTGCATTCCTAAAGGAAACATTATTAAAGCTTACATCACACATCGATCCCAACACCTTAATAGTGGGAGACTTCAACACTCCACTCTCACCAAGTGACAGCTAAATAGGGAAATAATGACACTTACTGAGGTCCTAAATCAAGTGAACTTAATAGATGTCTACAGAACTTTTCACCCAAACTCAAATGAGTATACCTTCTTTTCAGCACCTCATGGAACTTCCTCAAAAATTGACCATATAGTTGGGCACAAAGCAAGCCTCAATAGATACAAGAAGATCGAAATAATTCTGTGTATCCTAACAGACAATCATGGCCTAAAACTAGACCTCAACAACACTAGAAATAACAAAAAGCCTACCTACACATGGAAGCTAAACAACTCTCTACTCAATGACAGCTTGGTCAGGGAAAAAATGAAAAAATAAATTAGAGATTCCTAAAATTCAATGAAAATGAAGGCACAACCTACGCAAACTTATGGGACACAATGAAAGCAGTGCTAAGAGAAAAGTTCATAGCAATAAGTGCCTCCAGAAAGAGGTTGGAGATATCTCATACAAGCAATTTAATGGCATACATTAAAGCCCTGGGGGGGGGGGCGGGAAGAAGCAGACACACCCAAGAGGAGTAGATGATTGGAAATAATCAAACTCAGAGCTGAAATCAATGAATTCTAAATAAAGAAAACAATACAAAGAATCAACGAGACTAAAAACTGGTTCTTTAAGGACTTAGAGGACAGAAGGATCACGGGAGAGAGCAAGAAGGAAGCAGAGTCACCATGGGTTAGCATGGAGGAAAGTGTATGTATGGCTGGATCGGAATGAATGGAGGAAGCAGCCCATGTGAAAAGCAGAAGCAAATATTTATGTGTTATGGATGGGGAGTAACCAAGATAGGCATGTTTAGAGTAATTGGGATGGAGTTGGGGCAGGGGGATGAGGATAGTTTAGTGGGTTAATATATGCCCAGCCCATGGTAAAATAAGGTCTATCTAAAATCTTTCAGGAGCCTATGTCTTTATAGCTTTTAATAATAAACATTGATATCCTTTATTTTATATTTACTTCAACAATAGCCATCTTAATTACTTCTACTATTGAAGTAGAAGTTGTATCAAAAGCCACATAATATAATTCAACTGGTACATCACACTTCACTAACATGAATGGTGTTGGTGTCCTGGTAAATGGAAATTCTGACTGCTTTTCTTAAAAGCCAGTGTATACTAGAGATCATTCTTGTCTCCTCTTCACAGGGCAGTTCCTAAGATTCACACTTTCTAATGCTCAGACCTGGAGGTAGTTTAAAAGGCAATGTTGGAAGCTACAGAACTTCTTAGATTCCAGAATATCACTAGGCTACTAAGGTCACATCAACCTCAAAATGACGTAAACTCTGCTTCATAAAGGGTGGAGAAATAGAATATCGACCCTCCCCTTAACCTACACCAGAAAGTTTATTCATTGCAAAAATATTGTCAAGTCATTTTACTGCCATCACCTTCAGTTTTGAAACACCTGTTTGAATTTTGATAAGACCAGTTGTGGTAGGGAAAAGTTGATTGGCTAGATAAATAGCATTCTGAAAATCAATCAGAGGCCTGCTGTAGCTCAACTCTCAGTAGTCAAACTTTTAAAAATCAAAAAGTAATTTCTTTTTAAAAGGTGGTTTTTGAAGGAAGTTTATCATAGTTTCTCTCCTTATATATCCCCTCCCTGTTTTGTAGAATGAGAGATTGCTTTGAAAAATAACTCCCTCTCCCATGGCTCTGTAAACAGAAATTGTTTTGATGAATCTTATTGATATTTTGAAAGCAAGATATTTTTCAAAGTGTTAGTTCTAATTTTATTATAGATTTCAGGACAGCTTTCTGTCTGTCCATTATCCTAAGTTGGGGAATCGAACAGTGGACAAAGACTTTGAATGCCTATACTTAATTCCAATAGCAGTTTGGGAATGTGGCTAAATTATTTTACTTATTATCTTTCAGATACTGTTGTAATGACTTAAATATATATTGGTCTCAACTTATTTCTTTGTGAATTATAGACAAAGAAAAGATTTCTTCACTCAAGTAATATTTACTGAATTTTATTTTGCTATTTGGATAATCTCTATTCCCTGTATTTCCACTGTGATCAGGGGCCATACTTATAGACCTTCTATAATAAGGACACTCAGCAGAAACACTTCAATTGGCCAAATATCTTGCTGTTTATTGGTCTCTACCTTGGATAAGCCACGGGATTCTGTGCTAAGGGCCTATTGTCAGTAGTGTCTAACATCGTCATTTATCAATTGCTTATCTTGGTGTTGACCTATTATCTATCTTATAGATAGGTTTAACTATTGTCTATCCATCTGTACCTAAAGTATTCATCATCAAGGCAGTGGAAGAAAGGCAAAGGGGGAGCTAAATCAATTAACTTAGGCTCATGTTGAATCATGAGCTTAGGCTCATGTTGAAGCAATGAGAAAAACCTCTAGAAAAAGCTTACTTCATACTCAGTAGAAACCACAATGAAAGATTTCATTCTTTCTCCTGAATTCAATATTTCAATTCATCCCATTAGTACAATAGATATTTTTCTGGGCATCAAAGAGCTAAAAGGGCTGCATTATACCTCAGGAATTGTTCAGTACATACTCATATTTTTAAGTGCCTCCAGAGACAGTACTTCATCATTCAGGCACCTCAAATAGTAAGTAGCTCACTTTTGCATTCATAATATTTTTTAGTGTCTTTCTGCCTTCATCGGCACTAGAACCTACTTGGAGACACTAGCATATACTGAAGACCAGCTGAAACATCCAGATTTGAAGAGTGAGCAACAACTAAATTATTGGACTTTTGTTCACAGTCAGCCATCCTTGGATTAGTCGAACTGCAGCTTGTAAGTCATTCTAACTCATAATAAACCCCATATATATTCTTTCATTTATTTATTACAATTTACTTACTTTGTATATAGGCTGTAGCCCCCTCCCTCATCTTCTCATAGTCCCACCCACTCTCCCTCTTCTCCCACTCTGGCCTTTCCCTAGTCTCCTGATAGGGGAGGAACTCCTCCCCTTCTATCTGACTCTAGTCTATCAGGTTTCATCAAGGCTAGCTGCATCATCTTCCTCTGTGGCCTGCCAAAGCTGCACCACCAAGGGGGAGGTGATCAAAGAGGCAGCAACTGGTTTTATGCCAGGGACAGCATGCAGGGAACCCACTTGGAAAGTGAGCGGCCTATATGCTTCCTCTGTACAAGGGGTGTAGGTCCTCGCCATTCATCGTCCTTGGTTGGAGTATTGGTCTCTGCAGGGCCCCCTTGGCCCTGGATTTTTGGCTCTGTTGGTCTCCTTGTGGAGTTCCTGTTCCCTCCAGGTCTTTCTAACTCCCTCAAAAAGAATATTGTTTTAATTTACTGGAGGGGATCAGGCACTGAAAGTTCACTTAAAACTTCATTTATACCATGTTTTCTTCTCTCTACTTCCAAATATGCATGACATTCCACTTGCAAAAAAATATTCAATTATAGCAATGTTATATACTGCATAGTTCTATTGAATGTGCTCCTTGTTTACCCTGCTTTCTGCAGTCCTCTGAGCAAGGTCACGTGCAGTCATATTTGTGGCATGGACTAGCCCTTGTGGTAGATACTTTCTTTGTGTGTCTGTATTTCGTTTTCCTAGGAAGATGGGCAGTTGTCTTATGTACTTGTTTTTTTTTACATAATGTCTCCCACAGTATAGGCACTCCACAAGTAACTATTAAGCAACACTTAAGCAATCTGTGCAAATAAGAGCTAATAAGAATAAATAAAACATCATATCAAGAAACCCACTTTATATTTCTGATATTTCTATTTTTTTCATTTATGGAAACATGAATGATTTAAATTTGGATTGCAGTTTTGCAGATGTGGAGTAAGGTGAGTTTGAGTAGTCTGCAATTCTTTCAGTTTACATCTCTGGAGCTACAGTGGGCAGAATTTTGCATCCCAGTTGAGAAAAGTGATACAAGACTTGACTATCATTCTTCTTGTGTAGAAAAGCACAAGGAGCCTTGTACAAAGGACTCGGGTTTGGGGCCTTTGTGAGTGGAAGGTTTCTGCAAATGTGCATTTCCTCCAGGCTCTCAGGAAATACTGCGCCGATGTATCACAAACCATGGCTGAAGGGTAATATCATACAAACTTTAATATTCAATGAAAGTGTTGGTGGCTGGCCTCACCATCTTCCATCTTCCTTTGAGAAAACCCAAGGTCACAGAAATTAATCTGTATTTATTCTAAGTCCTTCATTTAATTTTACTCTACATTTAAAACTTCAAGGTGCCTGTACTTTGTTTAACTCTACTTTGACACTCAGTGATTTGTGATTCTGCTCCTTCCTGAGCATGTTTATAAAATAATGACCTTGAGGGTGGGAGCCCTCCTGCCTAGATACAGGGGTCAAACTTTCTAAGAAGAACTGTGAATGATCAGTGTGCATGTGTGTGTGTGTGTCTGTGCATGTCTGAGTCTCTGTGTGTGTGTGTGTGTGTGTGTGTGTGTATGTCTGAGTCTCTGTGTGTGTGTGTGTGTGTGTGTGCCTCTCTACTTCTATTAGAGTCAGCATCCAGATATACTATTTTAATGTTCCTTAGGAAGCTTTATTACAGACCTTCCTGTAGTTTTATGCTCATTTGTCTTTTAGGTGGATCAGAGATTCCTGTTCTGCCACCATGGCTTTGCTCAATAGACCCTGTGGGCTGTTCCTAGAATCTTTTGAATGACTTTATTATAACAAAATTGACTTGGAGCCAGGAAAGGCTGAACTCTAGCATTGAGCTTTCTTTAGGATTTTATGGATTTTTTTATTTAAAGTTTAATGCCAGTTTAATGAAGTTTTATAGTTACTGAAGCTCACCCAATCTGGAATAGCTAAGAAATATGTAACAAAACAATAACTTGAAATAGGTAAATTCATGATTAAGTTGCGCTAAAAACTAATGCTACTTGGCCATAGTCCATAATTTCTAAATACATGTCATTTAGAATGATTGGTGTCTTCAGCCTTGTAAGTCTTTCAAGGAGAAAGCCTCTGAACCTAAATCACTGCTCTAAGCTGACAGTGAGGCTCATATTTTTTGAGCTAAAGATATATTTTTATGGCCACACAGTGGACTCAGTTTATCACTCATCATAAACCATAGAAAACCATTTTTGTTTTAAATTAGGTGCTCAGGATCCTGTTCTGTAATCTGTTTCTTTTTCCCCCACTTTCACTTTTTGTTAGTTCATTTTCAACAACTCTCAGTCATTTACCATTTCCAGAAAGTGGTTCATATTTTATATCTCAGCTTCTTTAAAGGTATTCCATCCTAGCTGAGGTCACCTTAATTTACACCTTAAATTACAGTTCCAAAGTCAGCTTCTCTGCTGCTGATATTGAGTAATCCTGCAAAGGAGCACACTTTGAAAATAAGGAACAGCCTTATCCGAAAATGCCAGGCAGAAGAGACCCATGAATTTTGCATATCTCTCTTGTACATTTACTTATTGAATTACATCTTTCCTCTTCCTTTGAGCCACTTAGTCAATTATACTTCATTTTACTGCCTTGTCTTGTTCTAGAGGCTGTCTTTTCAAACATATTTTAAGTAAGTCTATTTCCCAGACTTAGCTATGTCCCAAAATCATTTGCGAATGAAATGACAGCAAGAACTGAGCCTTACGGTTTTTCAGTCATCTTGATTACATTTATTAAAATATAATCTATCAAATTACATCTATCTCTCTGTCCAGAGCTGTTCCTCCCCTCACTCTTATTCCTGACGAATGACATCCATATTTTTGTCCCTCTATTTTACACATTGATTTGAGAGAGTCACCAAAAAGCAGAGTATCAACATTTGGAAGGACGAATGTGATGGGAACAAAAATCTCCTTGAATTTCACTCTGCTTCTAATTCACATGAGTTTTCTTTAAGATGTAATACTTGGCAATCCCCAAATGGAGAAACAAACAAACAAATAAACCGCTGTTACATAATGGTAAAAATGTTTTTTTCTAGTAATTTCTAGAGCAATTAAATAAATACCATGGACCAGTATTTTCACATAAGTTAATAAGAGATAATTAGGAGATATATTTGTGTATTTTACTTCAGGATGATAGTGAGAAGAAACTTGACTAAAGTCTCCTTTGCTTTCACATTTAACTATCTCTCTTTCTACTGAACCATGTTGAATCCACACTGAGATGGAAATAATTAAATTTTGAAGCCTTATGAAGTTGAAAGGATGAAAATATCTCAATAATATACAAACCACATTATAATGTTTTGACATATCTATTTAATTAAAATATATTATCAGAAGTAGTGTGCTGTGTATTTTACATTTTGGAGAATGTTTAAAACATATATGTTGGTCTATTTAAAGTGGACACTATATTTCCTTCAGACAGCACTCTTCTAGGCTTTAACCGCTTCAAAGCCGGGCACCATCTCTTTTCCCTTTCTGAAAAAGGACTAAGTATTTTGGGAAGTGGCTTTTGAACAATTCAGTAAGTGGATAGATATGTTTGTTTATCATTTATTATAACATAGTATGGTTACGTTATTTATTTTCCACTCCCTGTGGAATATGTCTCTGTCCTTATGCAGAGCCTGTACAGGCTTTGATAGAAGATGTGCTGCAGGTAGGCCATGCAATTAACTCTGTCATCTCTAGAGTGTGGAGATCCGTGACTGAGCAGTGTAAATTTCCAAATCCATTCTTTTATATCATGAATAGCTTCAGCCATGTAATCCAGGAGATTGTGCAAATACTCTGTTCTTTGTTTATAAGAAAAAAGTGAATCAGAAATACTGTTATTCTCATGTATGTTGATCCCAACTATTGCACACAAGAAGTTGCTACAGATAGCCAGGATTGATGCTACAGTTTGGTTTATCAGAGCATCCTGGGCAACTTCAGCCACCACCTGACCCCTAACCTCTATAAAAAGACAACATTCCACAAGTCTTCTTCTTAGAAATTTGTGAACCATCTTGTAAAAATAAATACTAGTCCCTGTACAAATGTCCTAGATCCTATTGTATTGTTGTGTCAGAAATGCATCCGGAACTATTTAAATAAGAAAATATTTTTCTAAGCTCTTGGTTTCAGAAGGTTCAGTTCATTATGGCAGGCTGGATGGGACAGAGCAGAGAAGGCATGTGCTGGTGCCCAGGGAGCAGGAAAGACAGATGTTAACACTCTTTGTTTTTCTCCTTTAACACTTTTATTTGCACTATACATCCCAATTATCTTTGGATTACCTGACAAATACTGTATTTTGATGTACAACCTGTTTTTCAATGTACACATATAATAATATAACCACTTGATACATATATTACATCATACAATTATTAGTTAGTATGGTAGGAATATTTAAATTTTAATTTCTTAGCAAGTTTTAAGTACATAGATCATTATTGTCCACTATATTCTGCATTGTCTATAACACTTACTGAACTTAGTCCTTACATCTAAGCATTTCTTTGTACTTTGACCGCCCCAATCCTTTCCTACTATTAGTCTCTATTAATCACCATTCAGTAATTCTGCTATGAGTCCATCTTCTAGATCCCATGCATACCTGAAGTAGAGAAAACCTAAGAGCTCACCAACATATGAATGGATAATAAAAAAAGTGGTGTTTTAGAAAATTCAATACTATGAAGGCAGCCTTAAAAAGCAATGATGAGTATATACTCACTCATATAGACATATAACATAAGATAAACCTACTAAAATCTGTGCATCTAAAGAAACTAATTAAGAGAGAAGGCCCTGAATAAAATGCTCAATCCCCATCCCAAAAGGCAAAGAGGATGGACATCATAAGAAGAAGAAAACAGGAAACAACCTAGAAACCTGCCACAGTGGGACTCTGAAAGGCTCTGCCCTGCAGACTATCAAAGCAGATGCTGAGACTTATGGCCAACTGTTGGGCAGAGTGCATGAAATCTTATGTAAGAAGTGGGAAATAGTAAGATCTGGAGAGGCCAGGAACCCCACCAGAAGAGCAACAGAACCAGAAAATTTGAACACAGGGGACTTCCCAGAGACTCATACTCCAAAGAAGTACCAGGCATGGAGATAACCTAGAACCTCTGCACAGATGTAGCCCATGGCAGTTCAGTGTCCAAGTGGGTTCCATAGTAATGGGAAGAAGGACTGTCTCTGACATAAACTGATTGGCCTCCTCTTTGATCACCTTCCTCTGAGGGGGGAGCAGCCTTACCAGGCCACAGAAGATGACAATGCAGATGACAATGACACTCCTGATATGATCTGATAGACTAAGATCAGAAAGAAGGAGAGGAGGACCTCCCCTATCTGTGGACTTGGGGAGGGGCATGCGTGAAGAAGGGAGAGGGAGGGTGGGATTGGGAGGGGAGGAAGGAGGGGCTTATGGGGGGATACAAAGTGAATAAAGTGTAATTAATAAAATAAAATAAAAATTAAAAAATAAACAATGATCCTGACATTTGCAATTACACAGATGATCATGGAGGATGTTCTTTTCAAGTGAAATAAAGTTGTCTCCTGTGTTAACTCCAAAGCAAGCATAAGAACACTGTGAGAGAAGAGAATATAAGTCTGTGGGTTAGTTATGTGTGTGATTCTAGAGGTTCATCTCACAGTCAGGAGACACTATAGGTTATGTAACTGTCCCCCAGTTGACATTCTAGCAGAGTCTTCGAAGACTGTTGTATCCCTGAAAGAGCAATGTTTCCTTTTAGAATAAATGACACACACACACAGAGAAAAAAAAAATGAGCATTTTTATTCTCAGAAAAAGCCGTCCTTTTCAAGCCAGCTACATCTCTCATTGTGCCCCTGGCTTACCCCAAGAGCTTTGAACTGTTTATCAACCTTAATCAACATGAGTGACAGAAAACCTGATAATAGACAAGGGGTAGTTCTTCTGGTGGGGGTGACCTCTTTTGAAATGTCAGGTCTGAGAAGAAGCTGTATTTACATTTCTTTGGGCTCCAGGCTTTTAAAAGATTTTCATCTTGCACACCAAAGGGATGAAAGTAAAAGTTATTTTAGTATCTGTCTAAAATTGCATGTTGGGCTGGCAGTCTCTCAGCAGCTTCCCTGAAAAGGACCTCCTATGGCAGAGTGGATAAGCACCTATAAAGCAGGAGCTTTAAAAACTGGATGCTCTCAGACACGGAGAAAAATAAGTACAGTCCCATGTGTATTTTAATTAGCCGAAAGTGTTGTCTTTAGTGTATCATAATATGAAGCACAGATAGAATCTTAAGAGTGAAAAGAAAGTTTGGATACTTGCTCTGCTACATAGCTGGATTACCTTGGGAGGCCTGCTAGCCTCTCTGTGGATATTTCACAGTTGGTACAAAGACAAGCAAAGTACACAGTTTTGTAAGAGCAGAGTGGATGTAATGGATACCTTTGACAGCAGCATATTTTAAGTGTTTTGAAGACCTTAACATCCCCCCACCTCTCTATCCCAGATTCTTACCTTAATTGGGATCTTCTCCACAAACAGAAAATAAAGCACTATCCTAGAATAAACTAGTTCACCTCAGCAGGTTTGGCTCAAAGTATGATTAAGTATTGTGCTCTGGCTGACCACTGTGATTTAGTACTTAGCATCTCAAAGTGTGGTGCCTAGACAAGGAGCTTATTAGAAATGTGGTAACTTAAGCGTCACTTTAGGCCTGTTTCCCCAGAACCGTCACTGGAGCAAATCTTCATGATCTTCCTGCATATTTGGCACTCTTTAGTGGAGAGAGCACTAACTCAGGAGTAACTTTCACTTCACACAGATGAGTCGATTCTAAATTTCTAAAGTCTATGAAATTAAAGACAATACATTAATGCAGCAATGTCTTCAACCACTGCTTTGGGAAAGGTCAAGATTTCCTGGAAGATCCAAAGTAAACCTTGGCCTTGAATTTGTGTTGCAAATGATATGCACATAAAGATTTTTGGATGTAAATGCATTCAGATAAAATTTTGTATATTAAATCAAACATGGATATATACAGACAGACAAACATATGCACACACGCCCCCCCCCTCCCACACACACACACCCCTGCTGGCTGTCAGGAAGTCTTATGCCTTGGACACTTTCTGAAACATTTATCACTGAGCTGATATGGTTTTCCTATCTTCCTCCTGCCAGGGAGAAAAGTAGTTGCAATTCGTGAAACTGCCCTTTATTCCACACTGCAAGAGTAGAGAGGTGAAAGAAAATGCAGGGCTTCTTCTTACTACATAAGACACTGGGTTGAATCTGTAATCAAGTCACGTAATTGGAACTTATTTGCAAACACCGCTGTTGCTTGGGAAAGTGTTATTGTAGAGGACACTTTTGAAAACAGGTCCCCGGAGGACAGACTTTTATCATTTTAGAAGCTGAAAAGTTTGTTTTGTTTTTCATCTTTTCTTATCCAATTCACTTTCGTTTCTCATTCTTTCAGGGGTTAGATTATTTATTTCCCTCTGTGGTCAAAATAGCTAAAATAGCTTTATTCCAATTTGAAGATGTTTCATCATTAAAAATTATATCAATTTGTCCACAATCCCCAGGGAGGACTTAGTTTTCACTTTCTGCTATGGTCAGCATGGTTAAGGTTCATAATTTCCATAAACCTGAAATACATTTAAAGTTATTTCCGTAAAACCTGGACTTATTTGTTACCTTTTCATTGTCTTTCTAACCAACTAACTACTCCTTTTTAGGAGGCAATAAAATTGACCTTGTTTTGGCTAAAAGAGAAACAGTTTAAATTCTTCAGAGTCAAGAAATTATAAAACCAGAGTTTATTGAGTAAACACAATAAAACTACGAAGTGGAAATCTAGAAGTGGTATGCTGTTGATTTTGGATTTTGGAAAGCAACTTGGTAATGAGCGTAGTACATTTCTCAGGGGGGATTTTCAGAGACGTTTTTGCAGGAAGCCACCCATGACTCCTAACAGTTTTGTTTTTCTTGAAGAAAAATACTCTTAATTTTAAGGATGGCGTTTTATTTATTAGCAAGGGGACATGTGCCTCAGAAAAGACGAATATACTCATGAACCCTCTTTAAGCATTTTTATGTGACATTCTATCTTACACATCTATAACTCAGATAAATGTTTCACATCTTCTAGTTAACAATTTCCCTTAATTATAGAAATCAATGAAAAATGCATTGCCATGGTAATGTTATCTACACTATGCTACCTATGGACGTCTTGATTTAAGTGGGTGTCCTCATGTAATTAAATCACTTAGAAGGGAAGCATTTGGGGATCATTTCTCTTGGCTCATTTTACTAACATTGCCAAGTGACAAAGAACCTGTTCTTATAGAGTGAAATATGGATTGACTTTAGAAGGGGTGGTCAAAGAGATTTCTCTTGCAAACACAGAGACCTCAAAAGCAATTCCAAAAAAATTAGACCCCAGTATATAATGTACTGCTAGTCATATGGGACCATTCCTCTTCAACAACTACCCAGTGGACCAACACCTTACCAGCATATACCCTTTGATAAAATGTAACTGATAAAAATAAAAAAAAAAAAGAAAATTCTTCTGGAACATGTGTGATCAGAAGTAGGCTTGTGTTTCAAAGCATGAGCCCCATACTGACTGTCCGGAGGACAAGCTGTTTGTTCTACTCCTTAACTTAGCTCAGGAGACCTAGAAATGCAGGAGCTGGAACTCAAAAGTGTTCAGGTCCTCCGGATAAGTGTAAAGGACCAAAGAAGATTAATGTATATCTTTAAGGAGTTCAACAGCTAGGGAAGATGTTAAGAGGCAAAAAACAAAACAAAGCAAAAAAAAAAAATCAGTGAACAAAGTTATGTGTTCAATAATAACTAAGTTTGTGGATTTATAAGAGCAGAAAATTGTTCTAAATTTCTATACCTAAAAACAAAAATAAGAACAGAATAAAGCAAAAGATTGGGATCGCATGGAATATGAGCTAAACTTTCATTTTTACAAAAGTAAGTATAACAACATCAAAAGCCACCCTGATTATAGC
Organism: Rhombomys opimus; assembly: GCA_010120015.1. Taxonomy (NCBI): domain Eukaryota; kingdom Metazoa; phylum Chordata; class Mammalia; order Rodentia; family Muridae; genus Rhombomys; species Rhombomys opimus. The sequence continues at coordinate 2,411,105 of REGO01000261.1, read as the reverse complement.
CAGAAACCATAAGAGAAAATTAAAATTGATATGGTCTATAAAGCATGAGAATTTTTTATTTTGCCCAAAACGGCTTCTCTTTGGCAGACAATATTTGGTCAAAAGCCATATAAGATGTGAAAATCTCATTCAATGCAACACCTCACACTGCTCTCACTTTTTACGCCACCAATTTCTAACTTTCTGACTATTGTTGAGCCTTTCTCTACATTTGTGTTCATTTTGCATAATTATATTTGTAACACAGGCATAATTTTAAAATATTTTCTTCCTAAGATAATTTACACTTTCCATTTTGTCCTGTCAGTTGTCACTGAAGTTAGATGAAACGAATACCCCTGCTTAAGGGTTCATCTTGCACTTTACCTTGAGTGCATTAGGCAGTCACTGGCATATGGTCCATAAAATTTGACATAACATAGACATATGGGAAAGATAAACCTGAATGGAAAGCTAGGTAGTAAAAGGAACATGAGAGTTCTGAGGGTAAAGATATTCATTCACTTTTTTCATTAATTTATCCTCTAAATAGGTATCATGTTGCATTTGAATGTGCCCGTAAATACACTTAAAGTCCTATTTAGGAAATTTAGGAAATAAGAAAAATTAGAAAACAATGCAGATTTTGCATTGAGAATTTAATGAAGTGGTTGCCAAGGAAGAAATAGAACAGTCATAATTTACATAAACTGTAAAGGGTAAAAGAAAATGAGGTAGAATGAGGGAATGTAAGGGGCAGGAAGGTATCTGTAGAAGCTGATATTAGATAAGTCCTCTCTAGAGAAAAGACACATATGGCAAGGGTACAAGGAGCAGAAGGAGCCCTGTACTCATGGGATTCTACAGCTAAAAAGAATATTATGTGGAGAAGAGTGTTCAAGGTAGTTTGGCTGAAAGAGAGGAAACTTAAGAACAGTGGGGACCAGGGTATACTGAAGCTTTGGGGCCATAACTGAGACCATAGATTGTAGCTAGCTGAGGCAGCACAGACCCGTTAACCCAACTACTATGGAGGCTAAAGTAGAAAAATCTCAAGTTCAAAAACAACCTGTGCAACATAAGAAAAATATGTTAAAAAATTTAGATCCATTTACACTGTGGAGGAAGTCACTTGGTAGAGTTTTGACCTAGCATATATGAATATCTGGGTTCTATTTTCAGCAATACATAAGTCAGTCATTGTGGCATATGGAGTTAGAAGGCACATCAGAAGGATGAGATTTTTGAAGTGTTCTTTGGCTGTAAAGTGAGTTTGAGGGTAGATGAAAATATGTGAGATCCTGTCTCAAAATATAATTAAATTAAACTATTATTTAAAAAAAAGAACATTCTGCTGAGCACACAGTTTTTCTTCTAAGTGCAATACTAAGCCAGTGAATACCTGTAAGAGCATTAACAATGACATTTGCGAAGTCTAACTTTCCTTTTCTTTTTTCACGTGCAGAAAAGGAGTCAAAACAAAACAAGGAAAAGGGATGCTATTACTCTAGTCTTCTAAATAAGACTGAACAACTGGCTAGGTGGCAACAAGAAGAAAAGTCTTGTTGGCAACTGCTGAAGAACTGAGGTTGATTCCTTAGACCCTCATATTGAATGACTGACTCCTGCAAGTTTTCTTCTGAGATCACATATGTGACATATATGTGTATAAGTGCCCAACACACACACACACACACACACACATACACACATACAGAGGAGTTTACAAGATTCCTCATGTAAATATTATAGAAATTTTATAGAAATACAAATATTATAGAAATACAAAGTTAGTATAGAAAAACGTTTAAGATGCACTTTGGAAGGAGGATTAATATTGCCTCCAGGATAGATGCTACAGGCCAGGTGAAAGTGGGCAATGGTTAATGAGCCATTTCAAATGATTTTTCAATTACATTGAAGGCACTATATTTTAATCATAGATATTTCCTTGTTTTTATTAAAATACATAGATTAAGCATTAAAATAGCCTTCATTAAATATTTCTAAGATTATTGACTTGAATACATGTTTCTAAACTTGTTGTGTTTTCCAGTGCATTTCTGTTTGGAGATGGTTCTGAATGTTATTGTGGAAATTAACATTAGATATGAAAACTGTATTAATTATGTCAGCTATATTTGGTGTCAATGATTTTTCTTCCTTTCTGTTTTTACTTTGCATCTTAATTTCCATACATTAATGTCTAAAATTTGTGAAGCTTTGAGCTCATCATTTCTTCTGATTCTTTTCACTATTCCAAGCTCAGTTGTATAACAGCTTATTCTAATTTATTTCAGTGTATGTATATTCTTAATGTGTTCACTGTTTTTTCCAACATATGGTAAAGGTGTGTTAATTTTACTAAATTGTTAAGGAGGCCCCCCAAAATTATTTGTTAAATAGTCATTACCTCTTTCCCTTTCTGCGAACGCCCCCCCAACACACACACACACTGTATGCTAATTTCTATGTACATGTTTGGGTATTTTCTTTGATCTTTAATTCTGTTACTTTGACACAGTTTGGCGAGCAAATCTTTGCCTGGGTGTGTGCATATTTCTGTGTGTGCATGTGTGAACATGACTGTAGGTGGGTTGTATATGCATGTATGTGTGACTGACTCTATTACTTGTGTGTGTACATGCATTTACATATGTACATGCTCCTGTGGGTGTGCATGTGTATGTATGTATGTGTATGTATGTGTATTCACGTGTCTGTGTATTTGTGTGCACATGTGAACCCTTCCACTTTACTGATGTAACCAAAGAATTTTTCTGGAGATTTCACTATAAAAAAATATTTTAGAGATACGTATTTATTCTTCCTGGACAACACATTTCACATTTTGATTATAATTTTTTTCTGTATAAGTGTCAAATTATAGCATATATCTATTACATTAATTTTATATTAAACATGAAATATTTTCAATTATGTAGGTTTCCATATGTTTTTCATCTCACAACCCACCCATATATAATCTAATCAATGTAAAAATATTACATCTAGTAAGAGCTCAATAATATTTTATGCTTGTATCCAATGCAGTCATCCATATCATCAATATCTCAACATCAATCTAAGACAACAACCCTCAAGTCATGGAAGTTTTCATGTAAACATTTAGGTAGCTTTCCTTTCTTTGAGACCATATTCTCCTCTCCTTGCTGAGGTGTTGTCTGGCCCAAGCTTGCACAGGTGCTGTGCATGCTGTCACAGCTGCTATAAGTTCAAATGTGCATGTGCTCTGATTTATTAAAAAACATTGTCTCCTTGTGGCCATTCACCAACTCTGGCTCTTATAACTTTTATGCCTTTTTCTGCAGTGATCCATGAACTTTATACAATCACTTGTTTTCTCCATCATGGCCAATTGTAGTTCTCTGAGTTAATCACCATCTACTGCAAATAGATGCTTCTCTGATATGATTTGAGAAGTCACATCAGAATATAATGGTAAATCACTAGTAGTTGGTTTAACACTATGCCCATTGTGGTAACAAGTTTTTTCCCTAGGATCCATGCTTGTCACGTCAATCCACATATTGGGTATATTCACACATACCCAAATAACGGTATCAGTTCTAGGTTTCATCTTATGCAATGAGACTCCAATCAGAAACTGGGTGGTTACTCCTATAGTGTTCATGCAACAGGGGGCATTTCTTGCCAGGAGAATCATTACTGTATTTTGCAAGGTGCGCAAATGGATAACACTGATGATTATCATTCTCCTCTGGTAGTGTACATAGCATCTTTCAGAACTAAGAAAGCTATCCAGTAGAAATAGAACTTTCACATTTGTACCAGCATAATATCTATATCTTTTTTAATGATTCAAGTATGTGACATTTTGAACACCAAGATTTTATTGTTAAGTTTTGTAGGATAGCCAAGAACATTAATGTTAATTAGTAAACTTGGATCTATGGAACTTCACTGACCAGCAGCTATGAAACAGGCAACCCATTCCTACTACTGGGATTCTTATTTTTTAGATTGCAGTTTGCAAGTATAGGAATTGTCATAGCCCTGTTATAGTCTATTTTCAGTTGTATGCCTATTTTAGGAAGCTTCTACAGTACTAGGTTTCCATATGACATTTTAGGAGGTCCTTGGTGTTATTTATTCTTCCTTAATAATTTAAATACTGCAGTTTAATGGCAGAATTTTCATTTTATTTTTTTTGTTTGGTTGGTTTATTTCTTCTTTTTTATTAATTACAGTTTATTCACTTTGTATCCCCCCTGTACTTCCCTCCCTCCTCCCCTCCCAATCCCATCCTCCCTTGTTGCTGTGTCCTTCTCCCAGTCCACTGAAAAGGGAGGTCCTCCTCCCCTTGCCTCTGATCCTAGTCTATCAGGTCTCATCAGGAGTGGCTGCATTGTCTTCTTCTGTGGCCTGTTAAGGCTGTTCCCCCCTTGGGAGGAGGTAGGAACTGGAAAAGATCATCCTGAGTGAGGTATCCTAGAAGCAGAAAGACATACAGGGTATATACTCACTCATAAGTGGATACTAGAAATATAACATAGGATAAACATACTGAAATATGTACACCTAAGGAAGCTAAAAAAGGAAGTAGGATAAATTCTCAATCCCCATTCAAAAAGGCAAACAGGATAGACATCGGAGGAGAAAGAAAAGAGGGAACGGGACAGGAGCCCACCACAGAGACTCTGAAAGGCTCTACACTGCAGGGTATTAAGGCAGATGTTGGAACTCATAGCCAAACTTTGGGCAGAGTGCAGGGACTCTCACGAAAGAAGTGTGAGATAGTAAGACTTGGAGAGAACAGGAGCTCCACAAGGCAGTGGCAGATCATTTTATTTTTGCCTTTTGAACCTCCCTCAAAGCTCTACCATAACCCCTCCTTTCTCAAGTTAATATTTTTTTGTTCTGTACATACAAATAAGCATGTATACTTATACACAAAAATATAAGTACAACATGTTGAATCCATTTTGGGTTTTTTTGTTGTTGTTGTTTTTGTTTTTGTTTTTGTGTTTGTAAGATTTAATGGCTGAACACTTTGCACTGAGTAACCAAGAAGGGTGCTCCTTCCTAGGAGAGGTAATTTATCTTTCTCCTAGAAGTCATTAGTTGTTCATAGTTCTTTATCTATGAATGGAGCCACATAAAACTTTTCCACTATTCCATGTTAGCATGTCCATTGATATAACCATTGTTTTGTTAATATTTTACTTTTGTATTTTTAAATTTTTATTAATTCACTTCGTATAACAGCTTTTATTAATTAACTTTTATTAATTACAATTTACATTTATATTAATTCACTTTGTATACCAGCTTTAGACCCTCTCCCATCCCCTCCCAAACACATGCTCCCTTTCTCTTCTTCTCCTATGCACCTCCCCAGTCCAATGATAGGAGAGGTCCTTCTCCCCTTCCCTCTGACCCTAGTCTATCAGGTCTCATCAGGACTAGTTTCATTGCTTCTGCTGTGGACTGGTAAGCCTGCTCCCCCTTCAGGTGGAGGTATTCAAAGAGCCAGTTTTATGTTGCCATTTCTAGGAGAGATTGTCAAAACAGATTTCTTTGTGCTCTGTCTCTTACAGTCTGTTATTCCTATTTTCTGTGATATGCCCTGAACCATGCATTATGCAGGAGCCACGATGTATCAATTGGTACTGTGCTGCCCACAGCAAATTTCTCTGGGTATCATATCCCATATCAAGTAAGTATGTTAAGTAGAATCTGACTTGTTTGCGGAGTAATAAACATAGCTCTAATTTCATTCTGCGTTAATCTCATTGTTCTGCACATGGACATAAGTTTTCCCAGAACAACTGGTTAAATATGGTGCCTTTTCTTCAGTGTGTGTTGGTTTTCTTTGTTTGTTTGTTTGTTTGAGATTTTTGCCTCTTCTTCAAGTGTATTGAATGCAAACAGAGAAGATAGACAAAATGAAACTCAGTGATGTTCCTGCTAAGAGTACATTCTAAGTCTCAAAATTAGATCCATTATGAACTGACCACACATATTTACACAGAGTTAAACACTGCATCATAGGAGAAAAATGAACTTTTCCCCTAGGTTTCTAGATACTATCTTCTAAAACATAAGAGACCATGTCTCTTGTTTGTTCTGGTTTTATATTACCTTTGTTGATCTGCTGTAGTTCTTGCTACAAAATATGCATTTCTTGAAAAGGTTGCTATAAAATACATATTTACAGGATTCTCGTTCCTCATTTTTCTCCCAAAGTCTTCTCATTTGACTGTAGTGTTGAGCTGTTCCACCAAACAAACAAACAAGAAGACAATACGGTAATCATTATAGTTGAAATTACCCAAGCCGCCGATTAACACACAACTGTCAGTATAAAATTCCTAGCTTTACACTTTATGAATAGCTATGGAAAACTATCTAGGCTGTGTGCTAGGTGCAAGGTATCAAGTACAAAGCAGCAAGCACTGGAGTATTTCTGCAAATTAGAAATGCTGCTGTTTTAAAGAAGGGTTTAGTAAAAATTGCATGGCTTGCAGCTGAGTTCCTGGAGCTGTGTATGGAGCTCAAACTTTAAAATAGCCCCCTTTGATCCTAAGTTTTACACGTACTCTCATGTCCTATGTAGTTATATTGTTTAATGAACCTGTATAAAATCAGAGAACTACAATTTAAAAAAAAATGATATTGGACTATCTGAAGTTGACCTAATTCACGCAGTGTGACTAACTCCATTCACATCCATTTTTCCATAAATAACAACTTAATTCTTTTCCAGTCCTTAAAATGCTCAATTCCATGTCAGCTATATTTTCTTTATCCACCCATCTGATGGTATATACCTGGATTGGTTCAACAACTCAGTTGTTGAGAATTGTGTGACAGTAAACGTTGATGTACAATACCTTTGTGATGTTTTGACTTCGAGCCCTTTGGGGAAATACCCAGGAGTGGTATTGCTGGGTCATCTTCATCTGGTAAGTCTATTTTTAGGTGAGTTTAGGATATATATATATATATATGTACATGTCTCTTAAATGAAAAACATATGATCCTTTGGTAAGATGGCCACTTTTACTATGTTAATCCTGCCAAGCCATGCACATGGTAGATCTTTCCATCTTCTGATATCTTCTTCTAATTCTTTCTTCAGAGACTTGAATTTTTTTTCATACAAGTCTTTGACTTGCTTGGTTAGGGTTACACCAAAGTACTTTATGTCTTTTGTGGCTATTGTGAACGGTGTTGTTTCTTTCTCAGCCCTTTTATCTTTTGTATACAGGAGGGCTACTGATTTTTTTTTTAGTTAATTTTGTATCCTGCCACTTTGCTGAAGGTGTTTATTAGCTGTAGGAGTTCCGTGGTAGAATTTTTGGGGTAACTCAGGTATACTATCATATCATCTGCAAATAGTAATACTTTGACTTCTTCCTCTCCAATTTGGAAATCATGAAATTTGCAGGTAAATGGTGGGATCTGGAAAGGATCATCCTGAGTAAGCTATCCCAGAAGCAGAAAGACACACACGGTATATACTCACTCATATAGACATAATATAGGATAAACCTACTAAAATCTGCACACCTAAAAAAACTAATCAAGAGGGAGGACTCTGGCTAAAATGCTCAATCCCCACTCCGAAAGGCAAAGAGGATGGACACCAGAAGAAGAAGAAAACAGGAAACAAGTTAGGAGCCTCCCACAGAGGGCCTCTGAAAGACTCTGCCCTGCAGACTATTGAAGCAGATGTTGAGACTTATGGACAACCTTGCAGGGAATCTTATGAAAGAAGTGAGAAATAATAGTAAGAGCTGGAGAGGACAGGAGGTCTACAAGGAGAGCAACAGAACCGAAAAATTTGAGCACAGGGGTCTTTCCTGAGCCTGATACTCCAACCAAGGACCATGCATGGAGATAACCTAGAACCCCTGCAAAGATGTAGCCCATGGAAGTTCAGTGTCCAAGTGGGTTCCATAGTAATGGGAACAGGGAATGCTTCTGACATGAACTGATTGGCCTGCTCTTTGATCACCTACCCCTGAGTGGGGAGCAGCCTTACCAGGCCACAGAGAAAGACAATGAAACCACTCCTGATGAGACCTAACAGACTAGGATCAGAAGGAAGAAAAAGAAACCCTCCCCTATCAGTGGACTTGGGGAGGGGAGTGTGTGGAGAAGGGGGAGGAAGGGAGATATTGGGAGGAGAGGAAGGAGGGAACTAGAGGGGGGATACAAAGTAAATAAAGTATAATTAAAAATAAGAAAAAAAAATAATGGGAAAAAAAGAAAAACCTACGATCCAATTCTATAACTTTCTGTCACTGTCTATCCTTATCCTTTTGTTGTTGTTGTTGTTCCTTGGTCCTAGATAATCATATTCATTCCTCTAACTTAAAAAAGTACCCTCTGCAGGGGGTCTTATGAAAGAATGGGGGACAGAAGGATATGAAAGAGACAGGAGCTCCACAAGGAGGCCAGCAAAACTAAAAAATACCTGAGCCCAAGGAAATACCTGCCAAGATTGATGCACCAACCAAGGACCATGCATACAAAGGACCTAGACTACCTGCTAAAATGTAGCCAATGGATACTTCAATTTCCATGTGGGTACCCCCCTCCTGAGTAAGGGGAGCAGGGACTGCCTGTGTCATGAACTCAATTGCCTGCTCTTCAATCATCCCCTGGCAATGAGGCCTTGCCAGGCTACAGAGGAAGAGGATCCAAGCAGTCCTGATGATACTTGATAGGATAGGGGCAGATGAAAGGGTAAGAGAACTCCCCATTTCAGTGGACTAGGTGAAAGGGATAGAGGGGAAGAAGGAGGAAGGATGGGACAAGGAGGAGTTGAGGGAGGAGGCTACAATCGGAATATAAAGTGAATAAATTGTAAAAACTAGAATAAAATAAAATAAAAATAAATAACATAAAGTACCCTCTGATAACACTGGATCCCTTTCATTTTATTCTTCTAGAATCAATGTAGTTTTAAAATTCATGTTAAATATTTACTATATCTCTCTGTTACTTACCTGGCTTATGCCTGAGCTATTGTTACATTCTTAATATTTTCAGGAAGTTCATCATATAGTTATAAACTAAAATCAGAATTATACTATGGATTTAGAAAGAGTTCTCATTACATTTCTTCAGAATGGTAGAACACAGGACTCAATTCCAAATGGGAAGAGCTGTGGTTTCTTTAAAGAATATGTTCATGACCATTCATATTATAGCAAATTTTAATGTTTACTATATGACTGTTTGCATATATTTGCATGTGTTTGTGTACCTATACATACTATATTTTGTTTATGTAGTCAACCACTGCAGAAACTAAGTCTGACTCCCTTACTTGGCTGTTATGGATAGTCTTGGAACGAACAATGGAATGCAGCTACCCCTTGTCATCATTCTTACAGTTATCTGGATTTTACTCAAAAGTAAGATTTCTGACTATGAAATGATTTTGTTTTCATCTCTTGAAGAACTTCTGTTTCCATAATAAATTGATGGATTTACACACACAACTAATGATCGTATATGATGTATGAATTACCTATGCTCTAACTTCTAATTAAAAGTTACATTACAGAGTACTACAAAGAGATGGGATTCAAATACAGCATAAAAGGAAGATTATAGAAAAACTTGGAGACTTCACCAAGAGAAATAAGGACAAGTCATGAACCTCTGGCTGTAATTGGGTTTAATTTGTTTGATTGTTTCTGGAGATGTAAAGAATAATAACCTCAATTTAATGTCCCAGGGCACCATTATATCAGTTTTAGAAGTCAGAAATGGAAAAGGCTGTCTACCCAAGAAAAATTAAGCTTATAAAAAAGTCCCACAGAAACTTTTTGTTTCTAGAAGCCATTAATCATTAATAAATGCATTTTTCCGGAGCTAATATATTCTTTTCTTAACAATACAATTGTGAAAATAGGTAAAAAAATATTTTTGAAGTCAGTACTGAAAGTATCACAAATGCTGAAAATAGAAAATACTACATAGAAAATACTTTTTCTACTTTAAGATTGTTTATAATTACTAAATCCACCATTAAGCACTACTTAAAGATAGAAAAATTACCTGAAATCTAGCTTCTCCTGGTATTCCTTATATGATTAGATTCCCTTTTGTTAGTCCTGTAATTTAAGTTACCCCATTATTAATCCTTCGCATCCTGTTAATGGACGGCTGTTGTAGGGCAATATGGGAGTGTTGCTATCTTGAAGTTTTGTTGAGTATTTGGAGTCACATGGGCAAATACCAAACATGAGCTCTTGTTTGAGTCTTTTGTGTGTGTGTGTGTGGTAGAGTAGTTACATATACTAATAATTTTTCCTCTCTGTATTAATCAGGTTTCTTTGTAGAAACAGAACAAATAGTACAGAGGAATTTTAATTTAGCAACATGGCTGCTCTGACTAGGGATCACATCCAAAGACCTTCTAGGTCTATGTGATCCAGCTGGAATGCATACATGCATACAGTACAATATGGCTTCAATACAGGCATGCCGATTGTATACACTTCTAATACCAAACAGTGAAGGTAAAGTTGGTTTATATGGGGACTCATCATGTTTGAAAGTTATATCTAATTGAGGGGCATACAAAGTGATGAATCATAGAGAGATTTAACAGTATGAATCAGAGAAAGGATGAGACCAGCTCTAACAAGAACAGTACAGGAAAGAGGCTACTGAAGGACAGCACAGAAAGAGACAGGATTTTTTTTTTGACTGAGAGTTGGTAACCAGGACAGTTTTACAGAGACAGGTTGCAAAGACAACAAGCTAGACATAGGTGAACACAGAACAAACCAGAGAATGAAAAGGAGCCATTAAAACATAATACAGAATTCATCTGAGGCCAGACCAAGCAATTCAGTCAGAAGACAAGAGAAGCCAGTTTGAATCAGTCAGCTTGGAAAAGAGTTTAGTCCAGAATAGGTGGCTTGAACCAGCTATCAAAGATGTAGGAAATAGTAAGATCTGGAGAGGACAGGAGCTCCACAAGGAGAGCAACAGAACCAAAAACTTTGAACACAGGGGTCTTTCTTGAGACTCATACTGCAACCAAGTACCATGCATGGAGATAACCTAGAACCCCTGCACAGATGTAGCCTATGGCGGTTCAGTATCCAAGTGGGTCCCATGGTAATGGGAACAGGGAATGCCTCTGACATGAACTGATTGGCCTGCTCTTTTATCACCTCCCCCTGAGGAGGGAGCAGCCTTACCAGGTCACAGGAGATGACAATGTAACCACTCCCGATGAAATCTGATAGACTAGCATCAGAAGGAAGGAGAGGAAGACTTCACCTATCAGCGGACTTAGGGATGGACATGCTTGAAGAATGAGGAAGGAAGGTGGGATTAGGAGGGGAAGAGAGAGGGGTTTATGGGGGATACAAAGTGAATAAAGTGTAATTAATAAAAAAATAAAATAAAAAATAAAAAACAGAGTTCAGAAAGAGCTAGAAAGGCTTGGAAATGGGTCTCATCTCATCTGCTTATCAGAGGAAATAGTAACAATATTTACATCTGGTACCAAAGATGGTTAGCAGGAAAATGCAGTATGACCAGAGAAGGAGAAAGCCTACTGTTTCAGAAAGCAGAGGATATTGGACAGAACGGTCAAGGAGGACAGGAGACATCTGACAGAAAGCCACAGATGATCTCCAGCTTTGAGTTCTACTAGAGCCTGAAGATACTCAGGAGCCTCAGAAGCTTCAGGAGCCTTTGAGACAGCAAATCAAAATAAATCACCCCAAAATATAATTGTAATTATATAGACAGGGTTTTCCTGCATTAAAACATTAGGAAACTCCATTTCAGATTCCTTATGAACAAGAGTAGAACTTGAGGTGATAAAAAACATTATTGGAAAAACCATTGCAATAAACCCTTACTGTCAATTGCAATTTTTATATATTTCCTCTTAAAAATGATTGAAAAAAATGTTCAACAAGAAAAAAATAGGTGTACAACAAGAGTACTTAGCTATGATAGTACAGAAGCTTGACAGAAAAGAGCAACAATGGCTTAATTGTGAACCTATGCTACCTAATAAAATGGAGGATTAAGATAGATAGCTCATGGAACCTATGGAATCACCTATTAATGAAATTGAGTAAAGGCAACCACTCCAAAAAAGCTTTCTCAGTTACCCAGGAACAAGTACCAAAAGAATGGTGAAAATTCAAAACAATGAACAACTAGCCTAAAATCTTGTTAAAAAAAAAAAAAACAAGATCTTAAACATTTCAAACAATCAATAGTAACTTATAGAATGCACTCACCCTATGTGAGACAGATATTAAATACCTGGGCTACCCAAAGCAGGATTATCCCTGAAGACTGAAAAGATTTGGTAGCAGCTATACTAGAAGCTGGTTCTCCATTACAACGACTGAGCTGGGGGCTAGAATAGCTGCAACTATAAAAAGTGAAAGGGGTCTACAGGTGTTAATATTGTGAAAGATCGATTGTTAGGTGAATATCAATATGCTGCATGAAAGCAGAGGCAATTTGATGACAAACACAATGCAATACACCTTAGTAACTTTAACAGCCTGTGATAAGTTGGAAGAACATGGAAAACGTCCAGGTTATTCACAACAATTATGCAAATGCCAGAGAGAAACTTTTACTAATTTCTGACATAGATTAACTTCCACTATAAAAAAAGACAATATCAGATACAGATGCAAAATGGGTATTAGTTGAAACTTCAGTTTTTGAAAATTCAAAGTGTAAAATAGTACTTAGATCTTTAAAAGCTCAATTAGCACCATGGCTGACCATATGCTTGAGGCACAGATACGAGAATAATTTTTAAAAAAAAAACTATAGTATCAGTCCATAGAAAGGTAAACAGAGGCTCAGAAAAGTAGAAATTTCATCAAAGTCCATACTATTTAGGAAAGCCACTTGGCATGATTAAACTTCAAACTTCTTTCTTTCGGAGTCAAAACCTTCATGTTTTTCTTCCTCCTTACAACACTTTATACATGCTCCTCTTCTGGAGCCTACAAAATAATTCTGATGTTCTCCATATTTATTTGGTTTATTTTCATTTTGTGCAACAGTCTTGCTGTAAAGATATGTTGCCTAAACCTTTAGGTGTCAGGATTACACACATGAGCCTCCATGCCTGACTTGTCTGTCATTATTACAGCAAGGTTGTAAGCAACTGGAGATCAACAATGCCTAGATTACATTCATGCAATGGCCAGGTTTAGTGACTGAGAAACACAAATATTTATCTCACACCGACCCTTTCTCTTGTACCATTCATGAAAACACTGATACACTCACTTTGTTTCTACAAACGTTTTTACCACATTGTGTTTCATGCTGCCCCATGTTTCAAACATGCTCTCCAGCAACAAACCAGAGAACCAAATGGAAAAAAAATGCAATGAAACAGTATGCAAACATGTTACCTGCCTCCTTCAAAAAGGACAGAGCAGCTGAGATGGACCACACTTGAAGCAGATAATAGAACCATGAAGAACTTCTCTAGGTGAGCTCAGACAGCTCAGTGGTGTTGAAACTGGAAACAACCCAGATATCCACCAACGGAGAAATGGATACGATAATTGTGGTACTTTTACATAATGGACTACTACTCTGCTGAGTAGGAAATCATGAAATTTGCAGGGAAATGGTGGGATCTAGAAAAGGTCATCTTGAGTGAGTTATCCCAGGAGCAGAAAGACACGCACGGTATGTAGTCACTTAAATAGACCCTAAGATAGGATAAACATACTAAAATATGTGCACCTAAAGAATGTAAACAAGAACAAGGACCCAGAGTAAGATGATCAATCCTTACTTAGACAAATGGGATGGAAAAGGGAAGTAGGAGAAAACAAGTAACAGGACAGGAGCCTACCACAGAGGGCCTCTGAAAGACTCTACCTAGCAGTGTATCAAAGCAGATACTGAGACTTATAACCAAACCTTCGGCAGAGTGCAGGGAATCATATGATAAAAGGGGGAAGTAATATGACCGGAAAAGGACAGGAGCTCCACAAGGACACAATATATCTGGGTACAGGGGTCATCTATGAGACTGTTCCTCCAACCAAGAACCATGTATGAATATAACCTAGAACTCCTGCTCCGATGTAGTGCATGGTAGCTCAGTAGCCAAGTGGGTTTCCCTAGTAAAGGGAACAGGAACTATTTCTGACATGAACTCAATGACTGGCTACTTTACCTATGCCCCCCTCCGTCCCCAAGGGAGAAGCAGCCTAGTTAGGCCACAGAGGAGGACATGGCAGCCAGTCCTGAAGATACATGATAAACTAGGGTCAGATGGAAGGAGAGGAGGACCTCCCCTATCAGTGGACTTGGAAAGGGGCAGGAAGGACATGAGGGAGGGAGGGTGAAATTGGGAGGGAATAAGGGAGGAGGCTACTGCTAGGATACAAGGTAAATAACCTGTGATTAATTTAAAAAAATAAAAATTAATAAAAAATGTAAAAAATAAAAATAAAATTATATATACATATATATGTATATATATATTTATATATATATTTATATATAAATATATATATTTATATATATTTATATATATATTTATATATATATTTATTTATATATATATATATTTATATATATTTATATATATATTTATATATATATATATATATATATAAAGAACTTCACTAGGCATCTGCCTTTGTCATTCAGAGG
>REGO01000261.1:2379344-2396422 GCA_010120015.1 Rhombomys opimus | reverse complement strand
TAAAAATAAAATTATATATACATATATATGTATATAAAAAATGTAAAAAATAAAAATAAAATTATATATACATATATATATGTATATATATATATATATATATATATTTATATATAAATATATATATTTATATATATTTATATATATATTTATATATATATATATATATATATAAAGAACTTCACTAGGCATCTGCCTTTGTCATTCAGAGGTTATTGCTCTTTGGGAGCTCAGTGAGTGACTCATGAGCTGCCTGCAAGGTAAAATTTTCCTATGTGTAAAAAGAGAAATTCTTTGTCAAAATCAAGCATCCATAGATGTGTGGGTTTATTTCTGGGTCTTCTATCCAATTCCATTGATCCACCATTCTGTTTCTTTGCCAGTACCATGCAGTTTTTGTTACTATTGCTTTGTAGCACAGCTTGAGATCAGGGATAGAGATACCTCCAGGCAATTTGTTGGTGTACAAGAACTTTTTGGCAATTCTGGGTATTTTGTTTTTCCATATGAAGTTGAGAATTTTTCTTTCAAGGTCTGTAAAGAATTGTTTTGGTATTTTGGTGGGAATTGCATTGAACCTGTAGATTGCTTTTGGCAGGATGGCAATTTTCTTTATGTTAATCCTACCCATTCATGAGCATAAGAGATCTTTCCATCTTCTGATATCTTCTTCAATTTCTTTCTTCAGAGACTTGAAGGTATTTTTGCTTGTTTTTTGTTTGTTTGTTTGTTTGTTTTCAAACAGGCCTTTTACTTGCTTGGTTAGAGTCACACCAAGGTGCTTCATGTTATTTGTGTCTGTTGTGAAGGGTGTTGTTTCCCTAATTTCTTTCTTGGCGCTTTTGTCTTTCGTATAGGGCTACTGTTTTTGTTTTTTGTTTGTTTGTTTTTTTAGTTAATTTTGTATCTAGCCACTTTGCTGAAGGTGTTTATCAGCAAAAGGAGTTCTCTGGTGGAAATTTTGGAGTAGCTCGTGCATACTATCATATCAACTGCAAATAGTGATGCTTTGACTTCTTTCTTTCCGATTTGTATCCCCTTGATCTCTTTTAGGTGTGTTATTGTTCAAGCTAGGACTCGCAATACTATGTTGAAATGATACAGAGAGAGTAGGTAGCCTTGCCTTGTCCTTGATTTCAGTGGGATTGGTTTAAGTTTCTCTCCATTTATTTTGCTATAGGCTTGTTGTATATTGTCTTTACTATTTTTAGGTATGTGCCTTGTATTCCTGATCTCTCCAAGACTTTAAACATGAATGGGTGTTGCAAGAAATCTGGGCCCAGAGGTCTTTTCTGAGACTGATACTCCAACCAAGGACCATGCATGGAGATAACCTAGAACCCATGTAGCCCATGACAGTTTGGTCCAAAAGTGGGTTCCATAGTAATGGGAACAGGGACTGTCTCTGACATGAACTGATTGGCCTATTCTTTTATCACCTACTCCTGAGCGGGGAGCAGCCTAACCAGGCCACAGAAGAAGACAATGCAGCCAGTTCCGATGAAGCCTAATAGGCTAGGGTCATATGGAAGGGGAGGAGGACCTCCCTATTAATGGACTTAGGGGGGAGCATGGGAGGAGATGAGGGAGGGAGGGTGATGCTAGGAGGGAATGAGAGAGGGGGCTACAGCCGGGATACAAAGTGAATAAGCTGTAATTAATATTTTTTAAAAAAGAGAAAAATTCACCCATACCTAGGATTGTATGTGATATTAGCCTATGGAAGATAATCCATATTAAGAAAGACCTTAATTTTTTTTGTTTTGTTTTTCTAGACAGGGTTTCCATGAGTATCCCTGGCTGTACTGTAACTTGTTCCACAGATTGGCCTTGAATTCATGGATCTACTTGCCTCTATCTCCTGAGTACCAGAATTAAAGGCATTTTGCCACCATACCCTCAATAAATACCTTAGTGATGTTTTCTCTACCACTTTATTCCCAGTCCCACAAAGGGGTTCAAGCCAAGACCATCCTTGTCTAATGAAAACCTCTAAATGAATTACTCCTATGTACAGGAGTCCTTTCTCACAAAGGCCAAGTAATATAGTAAATGCCCCCAAAACACCTCCTACTTACAATGCTTTTTTTTTTTTTTCATCTACAGTTTGAAATCCCATTCATGCTCCATCCTTAACTGGGGTCTTAACATCATAACCTAAAAAGAAAAATTTAAAGTAGAAGACATGTCAGGTGCTTTTTTTTTCCTAATAGAAAACTATTATTAATTGTTAAAGTAAATACATGCATACCATCTTGGTTTTGTTGTTGTTGTTGTTTTGTTTTCTTTTTGTTTGTTTGGTTTTTTTTTTTTTTTTTAAAATTACTGTATTTTGTCTTCTCTTCTGAGTTCCTATTAGACCAGACAAGTATAGATTAGCTCCAGTTTATAAATGAGTCTGTCAGGACTTAGAAGACCTAGATTTGCACATTGATTGGCAATATATTTGTGAAAGAATGGTATGACTTATGTGACATAGGCTGATAGAAAAATTTTAAAAATTTTGTTTTAAACATGCATACCAATTGAGATCAAGTCCTGGGCCGGTCATGGTAATCAGTGCACAAAGCCATGGTGAACCTCTGTCCTCTCATATCAAAAATGGAGATTGAATTCCTGTGATGCTTATAGGCCTGGGATGTAACCTTCAGTGCATCTAGCAAGTATTGCTCAAATCGTAAGAGCTCAAAAAATGTTTGTTTTGTTTTGTTGTTGTTTTGATATTTTTGAGGATATATTTAAAAGAAACTCTTGTTCTATTTTCCAAGTAGTGAGAAATTCAGACTCAGTGCATGAAGAAAGGCTGAAAATCAGCTCTGTCAGAGAAGGGAGCTTTGGTTCTAAGGGAATCCAAAGTGTACACGTTTGTAGGTTTCCTGAATCTCTTCTCTATTCTCAGGGATATACATTACCTTTAGGGGAGCATGATCCTAAGTGCAATTCTTCAGTTAAGAAGTACTCATTACATGCAGCCAACATCCCTCTTATAGAACCAAATGAAATAGCTCTTGCCACAAATTTTCCTTAAGGAGAATGTAAAAATGCATCAAATATATTTGTAATGATTTCATATATACCTAAGAAACTCTTCTCTAGTGGGAAAAAGAAAACATAAGTAAAACCCTGTGTACAATAGAAAATCTGAGAGAGAAAGAGCAACCTCTTACAGGTTCAAGAGTGTTTTTCCCTGTCTACAAAGCTCACCAGAGCTAAGAAAGGCAATGACACCAGCTCTGCCTTTATCCTTAAGTTGTTTTTTCCTTTGCAGTAATGTTCTTTGTGGGTATGTGGAAGGGTGGATTCTCCTATGAAAATGTCACTGACTGACATTTAGAATCAATTTTGTTTCTGGTTATGAATCTTCCTCTGCATTGCCTCCATCTTTACAAGTAAGAAAGAAGCCATAGAGAAGAGGTGGCAGGCAGTATTCACTTACACAGTGCGAGGAGAGCAGAAGAGTTATTCATGGAAATGAAATAGGCTAGTCAGCTGCTCTTAAGAAGAAACAGCAATAATGGAGACGAACAACTCAGAACCACACCATGTGCCTCAGTTTTCTGTTCTTTACAGTCTTACCTGGGTAAAATGCTATGATCTCTCCTATCTTTGAAATGTGGAAACTGAGGCACATACTTAGGGAAGAAAATGTCAACGGGGAGAAAGAAAGAAGCAAAGTCAAAGTCAAATCCAGCTGCTAACAACCAGGCATGGTGGTGACTGCCATTAATCCCAGCACTTAGGAATGAAGGGCAGGTGGATCTGGAGTTTTAGCCTCAGTTTCATAGTAAATCTAGAGGCAACTTAATCTACAAAAAATCCTGCCTCAAGAAACAGAAAAAAAAAAAAAGAAATAGAAAAAAAAGATTAGCTTACAGATTAAACACACCATATTTTTTTTATTTTTAATTTTTTTCTTTTTCTTTTTTTCTTTTCTTTTTTATTATTATTAATTACCCTTCATTCATTTTGTATCCCCCCATAAGCCCCTCCCTCCCCCCTCCCAATCCTACCCTTCCTCCTTTTTCTGCATGCATGCTCCTCCCCAAGTCCACTGATAAGGGAGGTCCTCCTCTCCTTCCTTCTGATCTTAGTCTATCAGATGACATCAGTAATGGCTGCATTGTCTTCTTCTGTGGCCTGGTAAGGCTGCCCCCCCCCCTTAGGGGGAAGTGATCAAAGAGCAGGCCAATCAGATTGTGTCAGAGGCAATCCCTCTTCCCATTACTATGTAACCCACTTGGACACTGAACTGCCATGGGCTACATCTGTGCAGGGGTTCTAGGTTATCTCCATGAATAGTCCTTGGTTGGAGTATGAGTCTCATGCCATATTTAGATTGATAATTATGTGCCCCATTCTCATAATCCCTTGTAATATAAAAGAATCTGTTACAGAGAACTTCCACACAGCAGACAGGGGCCAACACGTACTCCCAGGCTCCTCAGGTATCTCAGCCTTGGTGCTGTGTGATGTGCATTGGGTAGGAGCTCCTAGTTTGCCTTTTCTTAAACACTTACATGAAAACTCAACAGTGGATGGAAGTGGAGTGACTTCTGATTCGGTTTGTAGGGAATGTTTCTTCTTTCCATGATGACCCTATGCCCTAGCATTCAAATTACGAGTTTGTTTTCTCCGTAGGCTTCTTAAATATGAGTAAATGTTTGCTTTCTGCCAAATCATTGTCAGGGAAGTAAGAAGGCAGTAAAATTAGATCCCACTGGCCCAACACAGAAAAAAAAAATAAATGAAAAGTGATGGTAGTACATACTCCTGTTAGGGGTGTTGTGGGATAATGTGATGCTTGCTGAGATCATAAGAGGACCTGATACACAGTAGGTCTTTTACCATTTATTGTTAATGCCAGTAAGTGATTGTTACAGGCATCAGTGGGTTAAAAAGCAATAGACTATGCTGTTGAACATCATATTTAATTTTTAAAAATCATCTTGAGAAATGAGTAGAAAATGTTTGCATTTGCAATAGAGCAGAAAACAAGGCAATTATGGATATTCAGAACTGACGATAATCACCAGTCACAGACCAAGAATTACGAGTGCAGCCCCTGAAATGGGAGCAGATGAAGTTTGGATTAGAGCTCCAATCCATCTTAGGTGACTGGAAAGTTGCAGACTGTTCTGTGGTTACTTCGGTATTACGACATAATATGAGACGAAGAAAAGAAAAGTTCCATAGGGCTTCTCAAGACAGATGTTCAGGAAAGACAACTTCCGGGAATATTTTCTCATCAACACTGCCATCATTGTCAACAGCAGCCAAGTATGTATAAATTTACCCCACATTTAGAGAATGTTTAAAAATAACCATCTGGAAATGATTCTTGTATGCTAGGAACTGTTAATGTGTTATCTTTTTATATTTAATAGGAACAATTATAGGTTTAAAAAATAACTAGCATGTGATAGACAAATCAAATGTCTCAGCAGAGTGATTCTCTTTACGAGCCTGTGATGTCAACATAAAGATATGCAGAGAAAGCGGGGTGCCTTAAGAAGTTAACATGTGCTGGCCATTTCATATACCTTGTCACTTTTAATCCTTAAAGCTACCCCTGCATTAAATGTCTTTCACAAAGTTTGAGAAATCAGCCAGCCCCTGATCACGTGGCTTTCAGTGGCAGAGTGGCAAACAATGCCCTGGTTTGCCTTGAGTCGGCAAGACCCGACAAAGGAAACCAGGCATATCTCTTGTAATCATAGATGCAAATTCTAAGTCTCAGACTGTCAGTCTCTGGTGAAAAGTCAATGGTCAAAGTCTTTCCTAATGACCCAGCTCATTTCTTTCAACAATACTCAAATTTATTCATTGTGCTTCTTTGTTGTACATAATCACCAGCAACATGCCAGGTAAACAGCTAATTATTTTGGTTATGTTATAAGCAAATAGAAGTGCCTGTCTGCTAAGTGACAAATGAGAGTCGATCAGCAGAGAAACAATTGCTTCTGGCTTACAAACTCCCAAGAGCCGAAGAAACACTGGCTTAATGGATGAGCAACTGCAAAATAAAGAAATTAAATTTGTGTGGTTTCTTCCGAAATAGAAAGCAATCCATTGGCCCTAATTCCTCAGCAATGTAGGAGTTCGGTTTGAGTACTAGGAAAACAACACAAGGAATGTTCCTGCCTTTTCCACGATTGTTGCATGTATTATAGTAGCCTTTGAGCAGACAAGTACTTGGTGTTTGCTGAGAGTTAATGAATTCCAGAGATTCACCCTAAGTCCTGTATCCTAGCTAAAACTAACAGTATCTATACCAAATCCTTTACAAAGCACACCTCACATGCTTTCTGGAGCATTTAGGTTATATGTCAACTACATAACGCCAGTGGTGAGTGTCCATTGGACATGAGTTTGAATCCAGACTCTTCTCTTTAAGAACTGTGTATTTTGGAACTGGTGTCTTACCACTTCTCAGTTAAGGCATTTCTTCTATAAAGCAGGGCTAATGATTTGTCACTTTTTCTTCAAGGTGATTAAAATAACAAAGAGTCAGATGGAAACACCAAGCAGCTGACTGTGAGTGGTGTTGCTTATGTGTTTCTTGTAGAAAATACAGCACAAGATGAATAGCAGTAAGATGTCCCAGCAAACCCACACCCTTGTCAAGACCTTGCTTTTGAACTTTCTAACTTACCAAATATTTTAAGGCATAAAATTCTGGGGGAAAGGGATCAACTGAAGAGCACAGTAAATACAGCTAAACGGCTTTGTGCAGATTCAGCTCATGCTCTCCTAAGGAGATTATTCACTCCAGTTTTAGGAAAACAGGAAGTAATAAGATTAAGGATCTAAAGCTTAAATGAAAACATAATGTCAAATCTACTCCAAGTAGGATTTGGATTCACGAAAGAGATTGAAATACTCAATAAAATTAAAGGAAGATGAACAGGCCTGCAATAAGTCTGGGGCACACATGCTGCACTATTCTCTATGTTTGCAAAATACTAAATTAAGAGGAATAAATTTAGGAAGACCAAGGCTGAGTAGGAAATATGGGTGTGGAATTTTCGGGCATTTTCTATAAAGAGTTGCATGGCATTTATCCCAAAAGACTTCACAGGGAGTAGAAAGAGGGCTTGCAATATCTTCCTTACTGTGGTTCACTGAGTAAAACATAACTGCTGGTAAAGTTTATCCTTACATGAAGGTCCTGGATATAAATAACAAGAGTTCAAAAGAAACACCCCAATATTGTTTATTTTACAGGTTTATACGTATGTACTATTTATTACAAAAGAACTCATTCAGTTTTTTAAAATATCCTATTCACTGTACAATCATCTGACAGAAATTACTTAAGTAGTAAAATTTCAGGTGAAGCCTACATACCAGCCAACAGAAGACAATGTATAAGCATATTGTTGACAAGTGCAGGCAGCTATTTTAAAAATGGGTTTAAATGATATACATTATATATATGTGTGTGTGTGTGTGTGTGTGTGTGTGTGTGAATACAGTTCATACAGATCTCATTGATTAATTTTTATTAAGTTATACAAATATTTTACAAATATGTACATCTCTCTCTCTAAGAACATTTCAAATAACTCATGTAGAAATAATTTGCCCAGTCTCAAGAATAATTTGAATATGTGGGATCTTCAATAGTTTTTTTTCTATTAATGTAAAAACATCACTGGTATTCAAACACTCAATATCTAAAATCCATAGATAGTGCAAAGCAACAATATTGTCAGATTCAGAAATATGAGTGCATCTTATTTTGTTTGTGTTATGCAATTTTGTTTAGCAATTTAGATAATTTCTTTTACTCTCAGTTCAATTTATTCATAAATATTTTTAATAAGTGTGCCATAATACAATAAATAATTTTATTTCCTCTTCAGATATTAGTGTACAGAACAACTTGGTCCTTATATGTTAGTTGTATACTATTCAAGTTTATTTAACTTACTTATAGTTTCTAAGAAGTTTTATGGTGTTTTGTTATTCTAATATACATTTGAATCATGTCATTTTAAAACAAGATCAGTATTACTTCTGTCTGGCTTAGATGGTCTTTATTTCTGCTTCTTTCCTAATGTCTCTGGCTATAATCTTCAGGGTTTTTATATAGAAGCAATGAAAATCAATATGCTTGCCTTTGCCATATCAGAGGTAAAGCTTTCACCTTTTTACCAACAGGTAGGATACAAGAAACCCTTAGTAGGACAATCAGTATATAGTAGTGACAGCATAAGTGAGGTAAGGAAAGTAAGCAATTGTCTTGTCTTGCATAAGTTGATAGACTCTTGTTTGCAAGTCCTGTTTCCCTGGCTCATTTTCAAGTCTCCTTGAATCTACAACTTTGCTTGCCCCTTTTTCTACGCTGAAGAATCCAGGTTTTATAAAAAGCAATACATGCTAAATTGTTTCCCTAAGAGGCAGATACACTGTAGGAATGAAGTAAATGTTAGCTAATCTGAATCTGAAATTGAATTTGGCCAGAAAGAGAAAGAGATATTAAATCGTTTAGTCTGTAGCTTTTATATCTAACTAAATCAAAATACATTTATCTCATGTAGGCTTCCTAAGACGTGTTTTATTTTGTTTTACAATATCTTTATTTTACTAGCAAGTATTTAATACATAAATACTGATATAAATGTACTAAAGTATATACTTTAAATGTAGGGAAAATATTTCTCCTTATTAGATAATACACAGAAACAGAATAGAATTCAGTATCAAATCCCTCACAATGGAAAGTCCTGAAAACATCACACACTTAATTTTACATTCACCAGGGGAAATTCTAGGAAGATATTTATATATGTCTGCATGTGATTTGAATAGCATTAACCACTATTTTCAAAAAAGATAGTATTGGTGATGCTAGCTTTATAATAATGAATAATATAAATGTTTCCAGAAGTAAAATGGCCACTGAAGCAGTCCCCACACAGAGTTATTGGGAAAATCAATATAGAATACTGCCATTTTCTTCTACATTAATAAAACTATCATTTTTAGGAAAGATGTTTAATCCTCATTTAGAAGCACTAACAGGATAGACATCAGAAGTAGGACAGGGAACAGGACAAGATCTTACCACAGAGGGCCTCTAAAAGACTCTGACCAGCAAGGCTTTAAAGTAGATGCTGAGACTCATAGTCAAATTTTGGGTCGAGTACGGAGTGAGATAGAAAGACCTGGAGGGGACAGGAGCTCCACAAGGAGACCTACAGAGCCAAAATTCTGGGCTCAGGGGGGCCTGCAAAGACTGACGAATCAACCAAGGATCATGCATGGAGAGGACCTAGACCCCCTGCTCAGATTTAGCCAATGGGCAGCTCAGTCTCCATGGGGTTCCCTCATAAGGGGAGCAGGAGCAGTTAAGGTCATGAACTTGGTTTCCTGCTCTTTGAACATCTTCTCCTGGCAAGGTGGCCTTATTAGGACTCAGAGAAAGAGGATTCTGACAGTCCTAATGAGACCTGACAAGCTAGGAATAGTAAGGAAGGAAGACCTTACCTATCATGGACTAGTGGATAGGCAAAGGGGAGAAGAGGGAGGCAGGGTGGAAGAGAGAGGAAATGAGGGAGGGGGCTACTGATTCAATACAAAGTGAATAAATTATAATAAATAATAATTTAAAAATGAATGAGAAAAACCCAATATGTACAAGATTTATGAGACTCAGGCTATCTCTAAGTCTTAAACCAATGACATATTATTACAGTTTATTTACTGAAAAAAATTATAATTGGGCCTTAAAATGGCCAAAATAATGGAAATTATCTTAAACAATAAGAAAGTAGCTGAAGTAGCTATGTATTGATATGCGAAAATAGATTATAAAATTGATTATAAAACTGCATCTCTACAATGGACATCTTTGGGTGATTTGATGACAAGCATAAAAGCCTGATGTTTATGTGTTCATTTTCACACATAGTCATTCCCACAATTCACATGTCTACTTATTTGAAAGAAAATTATATTTCTATATTTTCTTTCATTTTCATAGGTACATGATTCTCACACTTAATGTTTCTGATTGTATGGACCTTTGCCAATCAACCCCCAAATTCACTATGTGAATTACGTATAATCATACTATGACATTAATTTATGATATTTGAATCTCTATATGTTTGTCTAATGATAGAAAACGAATTTCCCGTCTATTTTTTTCTGAAATGACCATCTATCTTCTTAGTTGAAGTGGAGAAGGAGACTTTTTTTTTCACCCAGTCAGTATGTATTTTAAAGAAATTTCTGGAGACAAATAAATGTATTTATTACAAAGCAATTTTCCTAGAGTTAGAGATGCCAGGCCCTTGAAGCCAAATTTTACTTACCAAGTACATGATAGTGAACATGAGGGTAGGGTGAAGATGAAGTCAGAATAATGGTCCTTGAGTTTCTCTTAATTACACAGTAAGAGCCTAACTTCAATGGGTTTCCAAAAACTTTTCACAGAAAATTATGGGCTGTTTCTTGTAAGTTGGGTCCAAGAATCAGTCGTTGGTGTATCACACATTAAATGGAAGGTGAAAGGGAGAAGAAAGACAATTTTTGAATGAGTTCCTTGGGGAAAGACAAAGAGACAAAATGCAATGGTATTCTCAGGAGGTATTATCTGCTTCCCTTTGGGGTTTTGTTGTTGTTGCTGCTGTTGTTGTTGTTTTTCTAGCCTGCTTCCAGTGTGGTCTTCTCTACAAAGCAAATGCAGTGAAATCAACAACGATGAGGTTTGTGTCCTGGTAAAGTTCATAAGAACTACACAAAGCTTTGAAGTGTCAAGGAATGTGATGTGCTGTTTACATTTCAGCTCTACAATCTCATAGTAAAGACAAGTGAAGAAATACTAATTCCATTGTTTCAGATATATTTCAAAATTAAGTAGCTGAAGGCTTTAGGGAAATATGTGACCTGTCTTCTTTATTACAAGATCTATATATTTGAGAACTACCCCTTATTGAGTGAACCAGCCTTCCCATCCTAATTAAGTTTACAATGCCTATTGTTAAATGAATAGTTCTTACTATGTGGAATAATTTATACTCAGCAATTCCAGACTATAACATTCTGCAAAAATAACTTCTTAATTGACTGTTGAGAATAATGATAACATTATTTAAAACAATGCAGAAGACCGGTGGATGGGATGAGCTGTCCGTAGGGAAGCCTGTAGAATTTTTATAAGATAATTCAAATGAAATCGCTAAGATTAAAAGTGATAACCCAGTTCTGATGAAGTAAAAATATCTGCAAAATTAGATTAGGACTTTATTGTGGCTATATAAACCATATTACCTTTGATAGTGCTAAATCAGCGCCTACAGAAAAATTAGCTTCACAAGTTCAACTAATGTTTCTTCTTTGAGAAAATTGATCAATTGTTGTATTTGTGCAGTAGAAGTTGTGTAAGATAGCGCTATAAGATTATGGAATTCATTATTATTATTTTCATATATTCATATACTGAACTTTGTCATTTTTACTACACCGTTATCTTCCCTTGCTCTATTTCCACCTCCATTGACTCCCTTTCTCTTCCCAAATATCCTCCCTGTATTATAATGTCATATTTTAATCCGTTTTTCTGCTTTACTTGGTTGTCTGTTTGGGGTCAAATCCAGGGCCTTGTAGGTACACAGTGTATTTGTTTCCTATCATTGAGCTACATCTCCAGCCAGCAAACATAAAAGTGCTTGTAAATTTATATTAGTTCAAGTGACTAAACTAAGGTAAATCAGATGCCATTCAAAAACTGCAAAACTAATTCTTTTTACTTTTATTTTTTTAATTGAGATTTTTCATACAGTATATTCTGATATTCTTTACCCTTTCCCAACTCCTCCCTGACCCTCCTCACTTCTCTACAAGCCTAACTTCATATTCTTTCTTGTTCTCTTTCAAAACATAACAACAGAAATGAAAATGAAAACCAACAAACAAACAAAAACTCCAATAAGACAAAACAAAACAAAAACAAACAGGCAAAAATAAATTCATTTTGTGTCAGTAAACTACTCTTGAGTATGAGGATTGTCCAGAATGTGGTTGATACCACTGTCTTTCCGCTGAAGATAAAACATTTTTTTTCTTTCCTAAGGAGTATCCAGTGCAAATAGCTTCTTGAGTAAAAGAGGGATCTTGGGTCTATTTCCTCTTCTCAGTGTTTTAATTTTTTTTTTTCAAATTTGGCTTGTGCAGGTCTTCTTCATGCTTTCACAATCTCTGAATTCATAAGTGTATCGGACCTGCTGTGTCTAGTTAACAGAGTTTGTTTGGAATCATCTACCACCTATGGCTCTTATAATCTTTCCACCTCCTCTTCCACATAGATTTATGGACTTGGAGGGGAATCTAGCACTGCTGAGTGTTCTGGAATCTTTCACTCACTGCACATAATCTTGTGGTAGGTTTCTGTTTGTTACCATGTACTACAAGAATCTTCTCTGATGAGAGCTGAGAAAGGCGCTGACCTATGGGGATAGCAACATGTCAATGGGAGTTATTTTATGATATGTTTCTTTAAAAGAATAATGGTACTAGGTTTTCGTTTTAATCTCAGGTTTGTTATATGTGAGCTCAGTCTTTTGATTGGACCATAAATCCAATCAAAAATTCCTTAGTTAGTCCCATATAATTTGGATCTCTATTGCACCAATATATTGTGCAGTTGGGATGGTGGTATAAGTCACAGGGTTCATAGCCATGTGATATTGTGCTTATATCTCTCCTGCAGTAGTCTCTGCAGTGTATTCCAGCACCATCAATAATAGTAAATTGGAGTAAAGCTTCTATTGGGCACTGGCTCAATGTCTCCGTGCTTCATGGCATAAGTAAGTGTGTCCTTCCCTTCATGGCTTGAATTCAATTCCAGTATTTACCCATACTATATTTCTTTTAGTTCATTCATATGTGGACAGACACTTAGGGTGCTTCCATAATTTCGGTAATGTGGATATTGTCACAATAAAAATGGGAGAAAAGTTATTTCTATTTTATACCAACTTGTATTCTTTTGGGAACATACCTAGGCTTGAAAGAGCTGGGTAATATTTTAGTCCTGTTTTAAATTTATTTGAAGTCCCTGCTAGTAGCTGTACTGGCTAGATGAAATTATATTTCTATCAACAAGATGTGTTTGTTTTTTTCTTTGCACAAGTGAATTTCTACATATAGAAAATGATCAAGCTGTAGCCCTATATTTCAGTTTGTACAAAAATTAGTTCAAAATTGAATAGACATTAATGAAAGACACAAAATTTAGATTGTGAGAAGAAAACATAATATTATACATTATGAAGTATGTGTGTGTCTGTGTATGAATAGATATTAGGAATATATACATGGAAGGATGGATGCTTCACAAGGAGATTCCTAAGCAAGACATCATTCTCCTGAGTATAGTATGATGAAATATAACATACTACACACTAGGAAAATGCAATAATTTTTGACTTGTCATCAGACTACTTGTTGACATGCACCTATAACTTGTTAAAAACAAGCTTATTTCTGTGCTCGTGCATTCCAGGTAACTGGTTCCTGATGTTTCTGCTGATACTATGCAACTTCAGACATTTCGGATAAATAGCTTTCATTTAGAATAATGTTTCCCTTGTTCAGTGAGGATTTATTTTACTGCAAACTGGTGTGCTTGGTCTGATTATACAAGAGGACAATGAAAACAATAGGGTGGTCTTCTGTTTTTGTAAACACACTCCAAAAACTACATTCAAGACTACAGCATAGTCCTAGCACTAGGTATTTACTAAATACAGAACATGTGGACACAGTCTTTTTTTGGTGAGACCCAAGGCTAAAGTTGATCTGTTACATGGCAGGAATCTGTGTTTGGCAAAGAAAAGTTATTCTCTGGACTCTTTTACTATAAAATTCGTATAACACATCAGAGTTGGTGGAACTAAATTGTATAAAAATATGATTGACAGAAATCAAGCTCCAGATTTATTGAATTACTATTATTGACATCACCTTTAAATATTATTTGTGATCAAAACTATATCAACTAATAGTTACTAATTCACAGCTCTCTTGTTTGAATGAGTATCTCATAGAGTTTGCTCCTTCTCTGAAAATAATCATGATGGCTGCACCATCTTTATGAACCTTAAAGAATTCCACTTACATAATCTAACTGTGGTAGACAAGTAGAAATGGTTGGCTCTTTGGCAGATAGTCCTGGAATTCTGAATGTTACTTGTTCTTTACTATTATTATTTAAGTTTATTTTTATAATTTATTCATTTTTCATCCCCCTTCCCTGTCCACCTTTTCCTTTCTCCCCCTTCCTTCCCTAGTCCTCAGAAAGGGAAAGACCTCCTCTCCTACCAACTTACCCCAGACTATCTCATCAAGGCTGGCTGCATCCTCTTTCTCTGTAGCCTGGCAAGGCCTCCCCACCAGAGGGAAGTGATCAAGGAGCAGGCAACAGAGTCCATGTCAGACACAGCCCTTGCACCTCTTACTAGGGAACCCGCATGGAAACTGAGGTGCTTATAGGCTACATCTGTGCAGGGTGCCTATGTCTTCTCCAGGCATGGTCCTTGTTTGTCCTTAAAACATGTAACTTTACAGTAACAACAGTAAGCTAGATTTGATTTTGCATGCAAGTATTCATTATTTTCTCTTTCCTACTAAGACTCTGAATTGCATAGATTTCTTATATCCCTGAAAGCTTACATCCTCCTGCACTGTCATAATCCCACGTGTCATACCAGTGGTCCCAATTTCACACATTATTATCAAAAGTGTGCCATTTTCTTCTGGGCTCCTTTTTGGTGGTACTTATTCTATGTATTGGATCAAGTATATAACCATATATCTACTATTATATCTATAGAATTCCAAATTTGCCCTAATTCCTCTATGCCTGGCTTGTTTACCTCACTGGTCTCCTAAGTGCTAGTGTCTAAAGAGTCCTTACTTCCTCCATAGGTTTTCCTTCTTCAGATGTCACCTACTTAGATTCCTATAGTTTGCAGCCTTGTTAATTGGCTTCTTTCACTTCCTACTATATGCTTGTTTATTCCACATTTTTGATTTGCAATAATATTATCTGAATCACATTTCATTTTCTAAATCATCTATACGTTATTTATCTGTTAACCTACTGAGGGAGCTTTCAATCACTTCCACGTTTTTCTCAATTATGCGTAAAGCTATTGTAGACACCTGTGCCCTCCTTTAATGTGGATATACTGTGAAATTCATTTAGATAAATATTGAAACAATATTGCTGTGTTATATTGTAAATTATTATTGTAAATTGTTTTACTGTAAATTATTAAGAATCAGCCAAGCTATCTTCCAAAATGAGTCTTGTCACGTCTCTTTTTCAACAATTATGAATGAGAAGAACTCCTATTGCTCCACAGACTTGCCAACATTTTGTATTGTCATAGTATATATAGACTTCGGACATTCTGATTGGTATATAGCGTTTTCTTACGGTAGTTATAACCTGTGGTTTGTAAAGACATGCAATGTTGACCTTTTGTCTATGAACAAAATTTTCCATATATATTTTATAGTGAAAATCTATTTATATTTTAATCACATCTTATATTGTTTTTTTTATTTTGAGTTTATAAGGGTTTGGGTATATATTTTAAGTAAGGTTTTTTTATTATATTTTCTTTTATTGTTATGTACATCTGTCTTTTCTTTTTATTCTATGGAATATCTCTATAGCATATTGCAGTACAGAAGATTTTAGTTCAATGAAGTCTATAGTATCAATTACTACTATCATAAAACCACAGAGTGGGGCCTTCATAATGTTGGTGTTGCGCCTAAAAATGAATGGATTGTTTTGTACCACTTTCCAGTGTACCTGTTCAGAGTAAATATACTTTTTCCTACTTTCCACTGTTTAAAATAACAAGAAATGTTCATTGTGATTTTTCTCTTATAACCTTCTAGAAGTTTCTCATTACATTTAAATCTATTATTCTTCATAGGTCTAACATTTCATGCTTAGTACTGCAAGCCTAGCCAAGCACTCATGGATGAGAGGTCAGGGCCCTAGCAGAGAGTGTATATATTATTAGAGAAATGTAGTTCCTAACTGCCTTTTAGTTAATTACTCATGGACCAGAGCAGCTCTCACATTACATAAAATGTAAACAAGCTTCTTTTTTCAGTATACACAGACTATTAAAGAGATTAAGAACAAGTCAAAATGCAGAGAATAAGTGACCATGGTATACCCAGTACCAAACACAGACACTACATGTAAGTCCCAGGAAACATCTCAGGGAAGAGGTCGAAAGGTTGTTAAGAGCCTGATGGACAAGATGACCATTATATGATGAGTTCTGGACAGAACAGGGATCTTGCTCCCATGAACTCTTAGCAATATGGCTGCAAAACCTTTAAAAGTGACAACATGGATGAAGGGAAATTTATGAAGGCCCTACTCCATGATGGCGAGGCAATGGCTGCCAGGTGAGTAAGTGTCCTGTTTTTGCTTGTTTGCTATGGTTTTCAAGAAAGGGATCACAATCCTAAGTGGATAGCTCTGAGCATACATAAATGAAGGCCACAGTAATTAGAGTAAGAAGGCCATGTTTATGTACGCATGTGTATATGAAGATTCATATGTGTATACACATGTATAAAACAGAAGTAAGTATAGAGGATGGCTGTTTGGAGGGACCTGAGAGGAAATGGAGGGTGTCAAAAGAATGCAATAAAAAGAGTATACCCTCAGAAGATCTTCATATAAAATAAAAAAATAGAAAGTATAAAAACCTAACCAGCACAACGTATAGGTGATGTGCATTTTTTGTATAATCACATTAGCTAGTTCTGCCAAGAGTTTGACAAGTCAGTGTAAGAAGCGACATCCTTGTCATTTTCTTCTGTGAGAAAGGAAGGTCAACTTTTTTTATCAGACTTTAGATTTTCATTATGGTTTTATATATGGTAACTATTCTTGCTCATAAAGATACTAAAAGGGATACTTGTTCAACCATGTTTATAGCAGCTTTATTTGTAATAGCCAGAACCTGGAAACAACCCAGATGTCCATCAACGGAAGAATGGGTACAGAAATTATGGTATTTCTACACAAT